>VZRL01000081.1:415071-466304 GCA_013397895.1 Origma solitaria
GAGCTGTGCCTCTCCACACTCATCCCAACTTGGGTTCATTCCCTGCCCCTGGCTCTGGCTGAGCTGTGCTGCTCCACACCCATCCCGGGGGATCAGTTCCTGGGATCACCTTCCTGGTGCCACTTCCCCCGAGGCCAGGCTGTGCCCCTCTGCTCCCAGGGAATGAGGGCAAGGGACACAGCCTCAAGCTGTGCTGGGGGAGGCTGAGATGGGACACTGGGAAAGGTTCTCATGGAAAGGGTGCTCAGGCCTTGGAAGGGGCTGCCCAGGGAGCTTTGGAGTGCCCATCCCTGCAGGGATTCCAAAGCCGTGTGGATGTGGCACGTGGGGACATGGGCAGTGGTGGCCTTGGCAGGGCTAGGAATGGCTGGGCTCGATGGCCTCAGAACGATTTGCAGCCTAAAAGATCCTATGGATCATTTATATGTTACTTTATATATATATATATTTATATTACATATGGTATATAATATACATTTTAGGTAACAGCTGTTTGCATAAACTAATATTTTATCAATAATGGCATTGTTAACATATATTAATAAAATATGAATATTGTTATTATTATTTCCTTCTCCCTGAGTCCCCTTTTTCTCCGATACTAACTGGGACAAGCCCGGTGCAGTAATGTCTGAGTACCACTGCGACGGCTGAAAGCATCCCAGTCACCTGGGCCTTGCCTTTGCCTACAATTTGGTGACATTTCCTTCCCTTTGGGATCATTTGGTGACATGAAACACAAGCTGTTCCTCACTGCTGTGGCACTGGATTTCATGGAATCACGGACACGTTTGGGTGGGAAGGGACCTTAAATCCCATCCAGTGCCACCCCTGCCATGGCAGGGACACCTCCCACTGTCCCAGGCTGCTCCAAGCCCCAGTGTCCAGCCTGGCCTGGGACACTGCCAGGGATCCAGGGGCAGCCACAGCTGCTCTGGGAATTCCAGCCCAGCCCCTCCCCACTCTCACAGCCAGGAATTCCTAATTCCCAATATCCCACCCAAATCTCCCCTTCTCCAATCGGAAGTCATTCCCTGGGTCCTGTCCCTCCAGGCCTTGTCCCCAGTCCCTCTGCAGCTCTCCTGGAGCCCCTTCAGGCCCTGGAAGGGCTCTGAGCTCTCCCTGGAGCTTTGTTTTCTCCAGGTGAACATTCCCAGCTCTCTAAGAGCAGGGATTACTCATTATTGACCCTCGCCAAGGCTTAATTCTCTGAAGGAACTGAAGGAACTTTTGAGAGAGCCAAAAAACTTGGCTTTTTGTTTTTCTTTCTGTCTCTGTTACTCATCCCGCCTGCATTTACAGCAGCCTGAAGCTTTTCTTCTCTAGACACTCCCATGTCACTTCCAGAAGCACGAGACACACTCTGAATGGATCTGAACGCATTTAAACCCCAAAATTTTCCCTTGGAAGGGTGTTTTTTTATAAAAATGGGTCTTTTTCTGACACAAGGCACACTTTGAATGAGTCACATTGAAGCTTTTCTGTCACCCCTCGGCTCTGGGACTCTTTGCCATTCAGAACAGGAATGAAACTCCCCCTCCTCTCAGGAGGATGGGCAAACAGCACATAAAAATCATAATCATCATCATAATAATAATCATTAAAACCAAAAGAGATGAGAAGGAAACAAATCAAATACTGCACTCACAAAAAAAAAAAAAAAAAAAAAAGCAAGAGACCAGNTAGAAAGAAAAAAAATAAAAACACACACACAAAAAAAAAAAAAAAAAAAAAAAAAAAGGCAAGAGAGGACGGCAGTTTCATGGGGTTTTTGGATAAATAAACAAGTGCCATACCTTTTCAAAAATTCCATATACTCAGTATGCTTGATGAGGCCAGTCCTCATCATTATTGTTTGAAAACATTGCCGATCAATAGCCCAAAGTTTCACATTTACGAGAGCTGGAAAAAACAAGACAAGGGGAAAATGTGATTAGCAAAAAATGTCCAAATTGCTGTTGTGAACTGCAGAGGAAAACGATGTAATCATGAGAAAGCATGGAAATGGGGAACACTGCAAACCAGGAAACTCAGCCGCTGGACAATGGACTAAGCATGCACTGAAAGGATTGGCAAAATCCAGTTTGGGTGGAAAGATGGCCTGAAAGCAGCGGTGAGATGAGGAGAAACCAAGGAAGGCTGAAGGTGAGCGAGGATTTGGGGTCAGTTCATCATAACCTGAGTGATTTTGGGACATTCTTAGTGCATTATTCAGCAAAATCCACTGAGGTTTCACCCTACTCCCATATAAGGCAACAAATTCCTCCTTGGCCTCATGGAAATTTCCAGACCCAAGCCCTGTACCCCCTGATAATGAAACACCTCCCACTTGGGGAGGCTTTGAGTCCTTTTCCAACTTCAGTTTGCAGGTCCCTGTTCCATTCCAAGACTTCCGAGTTACACGGCAAACATCACATCCCAACCACCGGAGGCAGAACTCCATTGGAAAAGCAGGGAAAACCAGGGCAGAAAGTAGAGGACAGAACCCCAAAAGGACCAGTCTTCATCTCAGCTATGGCTTCGACATCTGCGTTACCCATAAATGCTTGAGTATATACCGTTTATTATAGAGCTTCTCCTTAGAGAAACACTTTGATTAAAACCATTCCCGAGACCGCTACACTTGTACTAATTGCCTTTTTTTCAGAGAGCAAATGCAATAAATTCCATCCCCATGCCCCCATTTGACTACAGGAAACAGCACGGAGCAAACAGACTTTCAGCAAAATATTTACAAATATTCTCACTGATAAAATCCATGAAATGAATGTGTTTTGATTTGCTGGTCCTTCAGTTGCCAAACCTCCTCCTTAATGAGGGTTTATCCCAAACTGTGTTTGCAGGATGGAAAACCTTCAAAGTGCAAATTCAAATACTTCTTCTCAAGTTGCACAGCAGAATATCCTTTAGAGCCTGTTCTCGTTTTCAACACAGAAGCTTCGCTTTTAGAGAAGCATTTTTAGTTTTATAATCAAAGTGACACCTCCAGGGATAGGAACTCCAAACCTTCCTTGGCAGAAATATGTATTTAATATATAATGCACATACCATTGTTTATCATGTTACAGACATAATACACGATTCTATCCTATACATTTCAATAAATCCATACGTACACTCCCTAATTACACACACCAGCCACGCCAGGGTCTATGCAGCTCAGGAACTGAGTGAAGTGCAGACAATCCACTTCTGCACTAATTAGAACCACTAATCACACTTTCCACTGCCATTTCTCCTGCCTCAATGATAAACAGATGCTTTACTAAAGGCTAATCAGGGCAGAGATGGAAATGTCAGCAGGACCCTTACAATCAGCAGGAGCATCACCTCCTGTCGGGCTGGAACCCCTGTCAGTGCTGAGGAAACAGGAGGAATTCTGTGGGGTTTGATGCTATTAGAGACTTCAAAGTTATGTATTTAGGAGTGTGCTGAGATGAAAAATCTGTCTGTGGGATTTGTCCCACCAATCCAACACGCACTAGGAATCAGAGTTAGAACAGACACAGGGATTTCCTGCTCCGTCCCTCTCCGCACAGCCTGTGCGGGACTCTGGGGGTGAAAGCTCCCACTCCCTGACTGCGGGAGGCACAGCCATAAAGGAATGTGAGCAGTGGAATGATGGAGCAGATGTGCCTGCAACAGGAGTGTCCTATTCAATCACCTAAACCATCACCCTGCAATCACAGCCTTGCAGCAGTGCCACAATTCAAGTTTAGTGCCTCTTGCACACCTCTCCCCAGTCCAGTGCCAGAGCTGGGGCTCTGTTTGATCTCTGGCACAGCACAGAACAGAATCAGGGCTCGTCCAAAAGCCACCAGGATTTTGGACGGAGACGCCCACGCCTGGGATTTCTCTGGGGCTGCAGTTTTAGCTGTCCAGGTGAGGGTATTGGGCACTGCAGGATATTTGAACTGCACCTTAGAACAACAGATTGATGTCAATTATGATTTTGGATGACTTAGGGGAGATTTCTGCTGTGGTTCAAGGGCTGAAGACAAAGCAAATGCTGCTGGAGAAACAGGGAAGAGCTGAGGCAGAAGAATCAGGATTTCCTGGGTCAGAACTGGATGGGGGTGGAGATGTTATCATTAAGTTTATATTTGAAATGCTTGCCATGGTTAAGCCCTAACTTCTGATTCAAGCTGCCTGAAATTATCTAAATCAATGATTTCAGTAAATGAGTCAAACCCCTCTCTCCATCAACATCCCTGATTATAGCAAATTAAAAAACTCAATAAGCTATTTCAAACTTCTTTTCCGAAAAGAAGCTTTTCCGAACTTTTCTTAGCATTCATTTACGTGGGAGCTCATGAAAATCTATCCCAATTGCAAGGGGTGAACAGAGGGATGCAGAGTCCAGCCCAAACCCTGGCATTGTTCATCTATGTCCAGAGCCTTCTCTTCTCCAGGCTGCACAGCCCTAAATCTCTAAATAAAAGGGATTATTCATTATTGAACCTCTCCAGGCCTTAATTCTCTTAATTTCCAGTATTTCCACCACATCTCCAGCCTGCTGAAGGACCAAGTTTGGGCTGTTGTGCTCCTTTTCTTCTTGTGGACCCAGTGGCTGAAAATCACCAAGTTTAGGGTGAGATCCAAGCTACTCCTTTCCCTTCATCACGTGCAAAGGCAGTGAAATAAGGGGGGAAATGCAATGTTTCAAGTGAAAATATTTACAGAAGAGCAACATAAATATTGTTTATGTTGTTTAATACGATATATTTCATGTTGGATAGGTGGGGAAGTCCTTAAATTTAAAACATCCTTGAAATGCGAGCAGCCAGCAGGGGCATTATTTCCAAAATGAAATGCAATATTCACAGGGCCCTGCATTCTTTTAGCATCCTCCCAAGTTTTCGTGCGCTCACTGAAGCCTCTCCAAGTTTTTTCAAGGATCACCAGGCAAATCATCCTCAGCCCAAGTGCTGCAGGCAGTGTTACCAGAGCTGAAAATTATTATTCCCTTGAACCCCAAACTGGAATTCATCAGCTCACTTTGGCTTTTAGGCTATTTCATTCCAATAACTGTTTGTTTATGTGCCCTCAGGCGAAGAAACAGCAGCAACTCTGTGTCCTCGGGGCTATCTTTGGGCACACAGTCCCTCAAATTTCCACTCCTATCTAACCATGCTCCCACCTGGGCTGGGCTTTGCAGGGAATGTTGTGGCAATTACCATGGGGGAAACACAGCCATTTCCAGCTTCTCTGTTCCCTCCTGTTTTAGGTATGAAATGGTGATGAAAAGCACATTTAACTAAACAGAAGGAGCACACGGAATTGTTTTACCCCACCAAACACACCGGGAATCACCAGGGAGGCTCCATGGAGGGATGGAGAGGGATGCATCCAATGGCTGGAGCAGCAATAAATCCCTTTATTCCCACATGTTCCTGCTCCAAGTTTCTGCTAACAGCAGCACTGCAACAAGGATGACTCCATCCCGATATCCCATTTTCCAGAAGGCCCTTTCCCGTTATGCCCCAGGGAGGGAAGGAGTCATTTAAATTTGCCCAAGGATAAATGCAGAGAGAAACAAAAACTCCCAATGCCAGAGGGCAGGGACAGATGGGATATTGGGAATTAGGAATTGTTCCCTGGGAGGGTGGGCAGGCCCTGGCACAGGTGCCCAGAGCAGCTGTGGCTGCCCCTGGATCCCTGGCAGTGTCCCAGGCCCCATCCCTGGAATGGTTCAGCTGCTGTTCCATCCCTGGCCTCAGGGGTGACAAACAAGAAATGCAGGTTTTGTGAGGGGGAAAGGAAGCAGGAAGGACCTGGGACCTCCAGGGAGCTCAGCCTTTGCCCCAAGCAGTTCCAGAGACCCCGAGATTCCAAGGAAGTGGGGAAGGTTTGTTTGGGAATGACACGTGCCTGGGTAGGATTGGATATGACCAGGGAAAGAAGCGGAGGGAAATTGTTATTACCAAGCTCTACTCTTGAACAAAACCACCTGGAGTATAAAACATAAATACAAATATATATCAATAGAAATATATATATGTATGTATATATATATAAAAATAGAAAAATATATATGTGTGTATATATATATAAAAATTAAATATAAATAAAAATATAAATAAAATATAGTATTAAAAAGACACCTGAAACCATTAACTGTAACAGTATTAAACAGATCTGACAACATCTATCAGCCAGGGCTAAGCACAGTCATCTGGAGCAGATCCTGCGGAATTTTTCTTGGGGTACTCCAGCTCCTGTCCCAACATGTCACAGAAAACTCCTCATGCATTAGTCAGGAATAACCTCACCCTGGGTGATTCGATCAGTTGAGGGCCCCTGATGTTTCCCTGGCATTTGTTTTTCTCTATCATCATTCCCAGTATTTGCTGTCTCCCCTAAATCTCTCCATCCACTTCTCAGCCTCTCACCTCCTCAGCCTTGATGAGAAGTGCTGGCAAGGATTAATTAAGGAAGCCCTAAATGACATCAGGTGTTTTCCTTGGAATTTCAAACCCCTCATACTACAAACCCTGCTAATGACCTGTCCTGATTTGCTCTTTTTAAACTATTATTTTACAGAGCCTTTCCCTGTCACCCTCCTATTCCTCCTGGCTGGACAGAGTCCTGCTCCTCTCTCATTCCTACAGCACAGAGCTTTCCCCAGGTCTGTAATTAACCCTTGTATGAGCACGAGCTCCCAAACAACTGCAGAAATTGTATTCACTCCAGTCCTGAGCACTGAAAGCTGAAATAATTCAGGAAGAACAAGCTGGAAGCCACAAAACTACTCGCAAGTCCTGTTCGGGGTGTGATGGAGAGTGATGTGTGTGAGGGGAGATGAACGGAAAGCCAAAAAGGCTCTCAGAAGTCTCAAATTAAAGAACTTATTTAGTTCACTGGACACAAGAGGGGGTGAGGGAAAATGTCTCCCATTATTTGGGGAAGGAAAAGAGGAAAACAACACAACACCTGAAAGGTGAAGATGCAGCCTGGGACAAATTCGCTCACTGGCATGCCAGGACCACGGAAGCAGTACCAGGAAAGAGGAATGAGGAAAGCCATAAATTCCCATTTCAAAGAGACCACAAATCAGTTGTAGCTCGTTGCCTCCACGAGCCCCAACCCTTATTAAAGGAGGGATCTAAACAGCTCTGCAACAGATCCTGACACCAGAAGTTCTAAAATATGCAGTGCACCCTCATCGACTGATCTTTTCCTAAGGGACAACATCACCCAGGCCCAGGAAATTCCCAGCTCTGAGTTCTCAAGAAAGGGTTTGGAAGGAAAACAGTTTTTTAAAGAGCTGCTCACATGCAGCAAAATTAATGATAATTCCTCCAAAGTAACAAACCATTGCTTTTTCCCCCTTCATCTCCAGGTGCTCTGGGACTATTTAGCTGCAGAATGGCCAACTTCCCCTAAAGCTCACCGGAGCAGGGAGAGCAGCAGGGAGCCAGGTGGAAATCCATTTTCCCAGCCAGACACTCTCATTTCTAATTCTGCACCACGGGGTGCTTGAATTCATGAGTAACAGCCACGAGAACAACCAAAGTGCCATAAATACCTGCACTGGGTGCAAATGATTGACCTGGGGTAACTCTCCTGCATGGTGGATTTAGGGATTGAAAAGTTTAATTAAAGGGGCCCTTGGAACAGAGGAGAAGGAGAAGGAGAAGGAGAAGGAGAAGGAGAAGGAGAAGGAGAAGGAGAAGGAGAAGGAGAAGAAGGCAAAGGAGGAAAAGGAGGAGGAGGAGGAGAAGAAGAAGAGGAGGAAGAAGAAGAAGAAGAGGAAGAAGAAGAAGAAAGAGCAGAAGTAGGAGAAGCAGCAGCAGAAAAAGCAGCAGAAGAAGCAACAGAAGCAGAAGAAAAAGCAGAACAGAAGAAACAGAAGCAGCAGAAGGAAAAGAGACACAAGAAGCAGGAGCAGAAGAAGCAGCAGAAAAAGCAGCAGCAGCAGAAAGTGCTGCTCAAGCAGAACAAGAAGTGATAGAAGAAGCAGAAAGAGAAGGAGAAGAAGCAGAAGCAGCAGCAGAAGGAACAGAAAAAGCAGAACAGAAGGAGCAGAAGAAGCAGCAGGGAAAGAAGCAGCAGGAGAAGAAGAGGCAGAAACAGAAGAAAGAGCAGAAAATGCATTAGTAGGATTAGCAGAGGCCGCAGCAGAAAAAGCAGCAGAAGCAGGAGAAAAAGAAGAACAGAAGATGCAGAAGAAAAAGCAGAAGCAGCAACAGGAGAAGAGGCAGCATCAGAAAAAAAAGAATCAGAAAAAGCAGAACAACAAGAAGAAGCAGAAAAAGAAAGAGCAGAAAAAGCAGAAGCAGGAGAAGCAGAAACAGCAGCAGAAGAAGCAGGAGATGCAGCAGGAGAAGCAGAAGAAGAAAAAGAAGGAGCAGAAGTGCGGTTTGTTTTCCTTACACAGCCAATCCCAAAGATCCCGGTGCTAATCCCAAACCTGGGAAGATGTGAGCACTGCTTTTAGAGCTGCTTTGCAGCTTTTAGAGAGGGTTTTGCCAAGTTTTTTAAACTTCTTTTCTAGTTCAACTGCATGGCTTGAATTTATTCTGCTGCTGAAGCTCCGAGCTGCTCCTGGGCATTGGATGGGACAAAACTGAAATGTACTTTAAAATGATGGCCCCAAAAATGCTAAAATAGAAAGGAAACACCAAACTGCAGCTGTCTGGGTGTAAAGCAACGTGACGAATCTCTTTTTTACAGGATGTTACGAGCAGAATGATTCTGCTGAGCGAAAGGACACACAGAGGAATGAAGGAGTTTTGGACTGAATAACACAAAATAAAGGAGTGGAATAAATTATTCTGGAGCTGTAAGACTGGCGAAGCTGAAGCCCACAGTCCTCCCCACAGAAACGACAGAAAGAAAATGGAGATAATCACAACACTGAGATATTTACACATCCCTATCAGAATGGACAATTCCTTGTCCGAAGGCTCCAGGGCTGGGGCTCCCCCCTTCCAGCTGGGATTTGCTTTCACCAGGAAAACATCACTGAGGTAAAGAGACAGAGGGAAAAGCCAACGACACCAAAAGCTCCTCTGCGTGTGATTAAAAAGAGGTGCTTTGCTAAATGAACTTTCCACATGTTTCAACTCTTCCCTTATTTCCCAAGAGTAGCATTTCCTACATCATTCAATAACACCAGTTTGCTGCTCCAACCCAAACTGGGAGGCAGACAGGATCCTACAAACCACAGGATCAGGAATCACTAAGGCTGGAGAAGACCTCAAAGACCATCGAGTCCAACCATCAACCCAGATCCAGCACCAAACCGATGAACAGAGCCCCTGGCAGTGCAAAAGGCACAAACCTTGCTGAAATCCAGCTGAAATCTGCTGCTTATGGGCAGGAGGAGCAAAAATAGATAAATATCAGGAATTTCTCTATTGAGGGAAAGGGGAATTTCAAGAAATGAGGGCAGCATTTGTTGCAGTGGGTTTTTTGTCTTGCTTTGCTCCCGAGGCTGGGCAAACAGGAGCAGCCGCAGGGCACACTGACAGAACTGGAATTCCTCTTTTTGCCTGGTTTGTTAACTCTGGGACATGAATTCCCCCAGAACGCTGGGCTGGGCTCACTCCCTGCTCCACGGCGGCACAGGGAGGTTCCCACCCTGATTTCCACCACACACCCAAAGGCCCAGCAAGGCTGCCAGGGATGCACAGGGTGGGGCTGGTGGGGGTCTGCACAGGGCTGGGGGCTGGATCCACCATCCCTGGGGGGCCCTTCCCACCCTGACCGCAGATCCCATCAGCTGCCTGGGAGAGGGGACCCCAATTCCTCCCTCAGAGGTAGGAGCACATCCACTCGGGAAAAGGGAAAAATCCCAAGCCCTTGTGCTGAGCCCCCAAAACCTGCTCCTCCAACCACCCCACCCCAGTGCAGGTGGAGGCTGGAGGCCTCTGCCTGGCAGAGCCTTTAATGGCATTCATGAGGAGCTGTTTTTCCAAGCCATTAAATCCATAACACAAACAGAATAACACCATGTATCCCATCAGGGAAGCCTGTGGGGTTTCAGTAAATGCTGGGAGGGACAGCTGGAACAAAAACATTCCCCATGCATTTATGGGAGCTGTTCAGGGGCATAAAGCTGCTCTGGCTGTTGATTAATATATATAGCAACTAAAAGTCCCTTCCTGATATGCAGAAGCACCATTCCATCCTTCCAGACGGTTCTGACCTGGATGGAAAACACCGCTGAGCACTGACTGTGCTAGCTGATATCCGGGCTGGAATGCTCAGAAATCACGGTGAAAATGGAATATTGAGGAGCCTTTTTTCTTCCTATAAGAACATTTATTAATTATTTTCTATGTCTGCACGGTGCCCAGCCAGCAGCCACTTTCCATAACCCACACAGCACTAGCTGCCACATCCCAAAGGCAGCGGTGAGTGTGGCTAAAACTCACTGAAATCTGCCTTCCCTGCAAGTTTGCTCATGGATTTCAGAGGGAATTACACGCCAGTGCTGCTGTTCAGGAGCTCTTCTGTTTTTTGAGAGGCAGTAGTGAGCTCAGCTGTTGGGAAAAACAGCCACGAGAGATGGAGCCGACAAGTGGGGAGGTTTAAAATATGGATTAAAGTGGGATTTGGTTGATTGCAGTTGGGACGGAGCAGGGGAGAGAGAGGTGGCACTCAGGGTAATCAGGCTTAGATAAACCTCAGGATAACTTGCTGTAAATTTAGAGAAACCAGGGAAAACGGAGGTAAATGTGGGACAGGCAGATAGCTGAGTGGGAGGTGCAGGATGCTCAGCCCCAACCCCGATGGTCCCAGTCTGTCCCGGATTAAGGAAATCCCCAGCCTTTCCAACACCTTGGCACCATTTTTCCTGCTGCAAATGCTGCTACAAGTGAAAATAACCACCATTTTCAGCTAATACAGAAGGATTTTAATCTATTGCCATGTATGTGGTTAATATCCTGAATATTATTTGTTGAGCATGCCCAGGGGATTGATTTCATGATTAAAAATGCTGCTGCTCAGCTTTTTTTTCCTAAGGGCAAAAGTTACAGGTCTCAAGAGTGAACCCTAAAATTCCACGAGACACCACAGCTCGGTTTTGAATCCTATGGGATTTCAGGCAGAGGAACCCAAGAGCACATGAGATTTAAGATGGCACAAAAATCAGGCAATGATTTAATGGATTGGAATCAGGGAAAACTTAAATTCAGGGAAATTCTCTTTCCTTCTGGGTGGAAGGCCCTGGCGTGGTTTTATCCAAAGTGTGGGGTTTAGTGATGAGATTAAACCCTGGGCTCTGCTACAAGCCATGCACCGATTTCCATCACCTGACACCTCCAACTCCAACCCCAACCCCACCCCCAGCTGGGAAACACTGAGCTCAAGCGCCTTTAAATCGGATCTGTGAAGGATTCAAGGTAATTCATGTCATATTTGGGATCTAGAGATCCAATTCTTTTCCTGCTGAGGGCGTTTTACCCAAGGAGTGAGATCAGGGCCGTGAGGATGTGGCACACCTGGGAAATGTGACAGGAATTGCCCATCCAGTCCCAACCCCAGCCTGGACAGGCATTCCACAAGACCAGGTTGTTCAGAGCCCCATCCAAGCTGGCTTTGAGGCAGAAATTGATATTTTATTGATATACCCCTCTAGTTACACATTTATATATGTACATGAAGAAAATATGGGTCTGTTTCACTGAAATCCTGGCGTTTTCAGCAGCTGTGGCAACGCAGCTCAGGGCTCATCTCCTCCTGCAGGAATTGTGCTTTTCCTGGTAAGGCAGACCCACCAATTCCAATAATCACCCTAATTCTGCATTTCCCTGATTTTATTAACTTAAATGGGAGCCATAATCCAATTGCAGCACAGACTCCTGTAAATCAGAGTACGGGCTCTGCTTCTGTCCTGAAATATCCATGACAAATCCGTGCTGGATCCCTCAGGCAGCCCTTCCACACTTCAGGGCTGAGGGCTCAAACCTCAGCCCAGCACATCAACAGGTATCATTTATTATAAAATAATAACAACAACAAAAAAAAAATCAACAGCATAGGGCTCCTTGTTTTAAAGGTGAAATTTATATTCAACAGCCAATTAAATCAGGAAATAGAAAGTAATTAATTTTTTATGCTTTCCCCTGTTCTGCAGGTGAAGGAACGACCAAACTCATGAATGAATTTTTACACCTTGTTAAATAGAAATATTTTCTATTTTTCAGTCAGTCTCACCCTTTTATCTACTCCTGTGTCTGCATTTCAATTCCGTTTAGGAGTTTTTTCTCCTAATATCTACAGATATCTATATTCTCCAAATATCTACAGGTGATGCCAAAATCCTTCCCTCATTCTTTCCTGATGATACGATTTTAATGCCAAGCCTCTCACTGGTCCCAGCTTCAAAGAACACGTCCCACTGGGCTGTAAATCCTGTCAGAGTGACTCCAAAATTCCCTCACGCAAAATTCTCAGGGTTCACATTTTCCTGCCTCCAAGTAATGAAGGATTTTGTCCATCCCTGTCCCCTTCCTGGGACTTGCACAGATCACAAAGAGATTTTTCAGCACCCTCAGGGTATCGATTCGCAGGCCTTCTACCATCACAACAAGATCTGGTTTTCTCCGTTTTCCTCTGCCTTCAGGACACCTGCCAAGCTGCCATTTCCTGAGCCGAGCCTGTTTTCCGCTCAGCCGCTCCATCTCTGCGGGCCCTGCCTGGGTTAGCCCAGATCATCCCTCACCCACCGATTGCTCTCCCTGTGTCTCCCAAAGGATTGGAAAAACAAACTCCTGCACAAAGGGTGGCCACTGAGGCTTTCGAACACGGCTTCACCCACCAGATCCATGAAGGAGAGACAGAAATCCAATCCGCCCCACAGACAGCAAAAAATCCGGAATATTTAGGGCAGAGAAGTTGTTGGAGCAGCATTTTCCCACGCTGAGGCAAAACCAAGGGCTTGGGATCAATCACAGCTCAGTTGTGCCACTCTGTGTCCAAATTCCCAAGGCTGGACAGGGCTTGGGGCAGCCTGGGGCAGTGGGATGGGATGGGATTTAAGGTCTCTCCCAACCCAAACCACTCTGGGATTCTGTAGTTCTAACCTGACTTATTCAAACCCTGCACGGAAAATTACAAATCATGGAAGGTTCAGGATTAGTCTGAATCTTTCTTGCAAAACCACCCAAATCCATGAAAGTCCCGGAAAGATTAAAGGTAAATATGATTAGCACTGATCCCAAACAGTTCGTTTGTTGTCTTAGTTCTTTATTTCCGCTTCTCAGTCAATTAAGCCCCTCCCTGTCCAAACAGAACTGAATTTACACAGAATTTCTAGACCGTGTTATTCCCAGTTGCTCCCCCTCCCCCGGCACTGCTTGGTTTCTGGGATTTACACCCACTGCAAGCAACTTTTTCAGCTGAAAGAAGTAAAAGCAAAGATTTCTTGTCATAAATCCTAAATAATTCAACTTCTGCTGGAGATAAAAGGAGCTGCAGAATTATGCACATTCCTACACTGCTCCTCTGCATCCTAAAACCATCAAAAACTGGGATGCAAAGTGCCAGGATGGCACTTGATGCTCGAGCTCTCAGGGCATCTTGGATTTGGGAAAATGCTGGGCTCTGCCTTGGATTTGGGATGGAAAGGACCTTAAAGCTCATCCCATGGGCAGGGACACCTTCCACTGTCCCAGGCTGTTCCAAGCCTTGTCCAGCCTGGCCTCGGACACTTCCAGGGATCCAGGGAAATTTCTCTGGGAAATCCATCCCAGGGCTTCCCCATTTCCACAGAGAAGAACAGAAAAGGGCGTCTAATGGGTCATTAATTCCCACCAAATTAAGCAGTATTTGAGGTTCTGCCTCAAATGAACTGAAAATAAAATGTTCCACTATGGAGTCCCAGAAAGAAAGGAGGAGAAGGGGAATGGAAAAAAGTCACGCAGGATAATCTAGGAATTATTATCTATCCATACAATATGGGATTTGGTACATCTTTGGCAGCACAGAGGGCTCAATAAGATTTATATTATGTCATGAAACAAAAAAAAAAACCCAAAGCCTTGAATTTTGAAATTTGCTCTGAAAACACTTTGTCACGGTTAAAAACTCTATAAATCTGCCATGATTTTCACCTTGCATTGGTTATGTTTCACAACTCCTGCTCCACACAGGACCAGATTTCCACATCAAATATCTGCTGCGAAAAGCAAAACAGCTTGAGGCCAAACGGAACAATCCGACCCTTTCGGAGCGATTTACTGTTTTTGTAATCACAGCTAAATGCAATTAAAATCAACATGTTCCTGTGCAGCAGTCCTGGCATGATCTAGAATTAAACAACCCCCAGCACCTTCTAATGAGTGCTGAATGTCACTCCAATAGTTGATAGAGAAGCACCAAAGAGGATGCTATTCAATTATTAAATGTAATTTGGGTTATTTTCAAGAGCGATGACTCCAGAGTCACCAGGGAGCTGCAAGGAACTCTAACTGGAGTTTTGACATCTGAAATGATTTTTAAATAATTCATGGCACCTAGCAAGGCTTTACTGGTGAGTTTTATCTGTTGTTTAGATGAAAATGAATCATTTTGGGGGGAAAATGAACATCTGCTGACAAGCTGCCAGCAGAGAGGGGGATGTTGACAAGCAACTGCTCCCAGCAGCCTGGGAAGGGCCTGGGAGAAATCCCAGCAATAAAAAATGCACAATTCCCAGATGGGGTGAGGGGTGGGAGTGGAGGGACGGGGGATGTTCTGTGAGGGAGTGCCCTGCTCCTCACCTGTGTTTAACCCAGAACAGTTCCACTAAAATCTCTCTGAAGCTTTGCGCTCCTTTAATCTCAGATTATTACACTCATTTCTGGGGAAAACCCTTCCTTAATTCAGATCTGCAGCAGCGAAAGGTCACCATGGAAAACCATTCTGTGCAGGAATGGCCCAGCATGGGATGCAGGAGCTGTCAAAGAGAAAATCATCTCACCGCAGAGGAAGCAAACTGTGCCTCGGGGCAAACTTCTGCTACCCAGGAGAAATCCCAGCCTCCATTTCTTCATCCCTGTTCTCCAGCTCCTCCAGGAGCACACAGGAGATTCCCAGCTGGAGTTTATCAGGGCTGGAGTGCAGCCAGGTGATCACAAAAGCAGGCAGAGCTTGCTCAGTGCTTCCCACGGCGCTTTTTAAGGTCATTGCTAAATACCACCGTCTCTCCCAAAACAGCCCTGCTACATCAGCAATCCCCAATGGACCCCACAGCAACTCAGGAGCACCAGGAAGGGCAGGGAAAATGAGGATTATCACTGGGAAATGCCTTGATTACACCTCAGTTATTGACTGATTAATGCAAACACAGAGCAGGGCCAGTGAATTTGTTGGCTGGGAGTTGGGTGAAAAGAATCATTCCTAACCTCCCCAATTAAAACAAACTACAGCAAATCATTCGTCGCAAATGAACTTTTCCTCCCCTGGAAATTGTCCTGGAACAACCTGTGAAGCAGCCAGATTGAATTTAACAGCGTCTACATTGGGAGGTAAAATATTTCACTATCAAGAAAATGCAGCAGGATTTACACAGGGAAAAGTATTTGCTTGTAAATAGGCTGCAGAGGAAACACTAAAAAAAGAAATGCCTCACATAATTTGTACTATGCAGTAAACCGCCAAAGCAGACTCTGCAGCCCAGCTGAACATAACTTTATGAAGGTAAAAAAAAAAAATCCCAAGCCCAGCTGCAAATAGAGAGAGTTCCGCTCTTCTGGGGTATCATTTCCAGCAGCAAATGCTGGAAAGAAACCACACCTGAGAGGGAGAGGAGATGGATGAAGGCACTTGGACACTCTGCTCCTTGCTCCAGAGTGTTAAATTTTGGGAAAGGTGGGGCTGGGACTTTGGCAATTTGCTGCTTTGCTTTTGAGCAACTCAGATGTGCTCATCCTCTCTCATCTCTCTGTTCTCCTTAGTGCTTTAATAAAACAAAACAAACTTCTAAATTCCCAGGGAATCAGATGGAAAAAGGAGAAAAAAGGGAGAAGACTGAGGCAATTAAGTGCAGGTAATAAGCACTAATCATAGGCACTGAGCTAATGAGCAGAGCGCTCTCAAACTGCAGTTAAAGAGATTAATTTCCAAACCGGTTTCGTTTCCCACATTTCATCCCCAGTGCTGCAGGAGAGGGTGGGAAGAGGGGCTGGAGAGCTGCTCCCGTGCCCCTGTCTCCTCCCTGAGCACATCCCAGATAATCACACGAGGAGCAGGAGATAGGGATGGATATTCCCAGGCTCCGGAGCGCAGGGATGTTTCTGCGCTGCTGGAATCACTCAGGAACAACTCCCGAGTTATCTGTGCCCTGCAGGATCCCTCCCCGGAGCTGAGATGGATAATGATGCTGCTCCTTGTCTTCCTTGGGATCTCTCACAGGGTGCTCCCCACCGGCTCAAAAGAGGCCAGGGCTCGGTGACCCCCCCGGGAAGCTCCTTTCCATCCTTCCCTCCTGCACACATCCCAAAAAATCTCCTTTGTGGCTTCTGGGCTGTGCCACTGGAGGTCTGCTCCGGCAAAATCCTGTTCCTGGAGGGGGACCAGGGATGGGGCTCTCCAAAACTTGGGACAAATCAGGAACAGCAGCAAGGACACTTCAGGACCGGGGTTTTTAATCCAGTGCTGCCTTGCAAACCATCACCAGAGCAGGGCAAAGGGCAATTCCTGCTATTTTCACCTCTCTCCATTAAATCCTTGCCTTTATTCCAACAGTTCCACCTGCCCTTGGGCACTGCCAGGGATCGAGGGGCAGCCACAGCTGCTCTGGGCACCTGTGCCAGGGCCTACCCACCCTCCCAGGGAAAAATTCCTAATTCCCAATATCCCATCTGTCCCTGCCCTCTGGCACTGGGAAGCCGTTCCCTGGGTCCTGGCACTCCAGGCCTTTATCCAAAGCTTCTGTCCATTTATATATGTTCACATTTCTATGTTATTATAAATAAAAGTATTTTAACTGCCCATTTACAGGTTTACTTATGCACACATACAAACTGATATCTCTTTACACCATTTTTGGGGTCAATCTCCTTCTCTCAGGAACTCCTTTCTAATTCCACCTGGTTTCCACAGACAATGAAGAGGCTGAAATTCTAGGCTGAGCAAGCCCTCCCCGGGAACACCCCCCAGCCCCAAGGCTCATCCCAAACCTTGCCTGCATTTCCCAGCTAACAGTGATGAGGGATGACAGCCTGTTAAGGGAAAAGCCTGAGCGTCCTTCCCTGGGTGCCACAGCAATCGCAGAGCCCGGTGTGATCCGCTGGCCAGCAAACGAGAGCTGGCAGACAGAGGGGATGGGGGGACGTGATGGGAAACCCAGCCTGGCCCGGGATGCAGCAGCAGCTCCGGCTGGGGACTGACACCAAAGCACCTGGAAAAGATGACGTGCTTGGCCTCACGCATTTATTTGCTGCAGGTTCCTAGGGATGGGATGGGCTGGGGAAAGCTGTCCCACGCTGGCACGAACATTCCTACAGCACTGAGTGTTTTCCCAGGATCTGCCTTTCCCCCTTTTGTCACTCTGAACTAAATACCTCATCCCACCCCTGCCATGGCAGGGACACCTCCCACTGTCCCAGGCTGCTCCAAGCCCCAATGTCCAGCCTGGCCTTGGACACTGCCAGGGATCCAGGGGCAGCCACAGCTTCTCTGGGAATTCCATCCCCACCCTCCCCACCCTCCCAGGGAACAATTCCCTCCCAATATCCCATCTAACCCTGGCATTTAAAAGAATATCTCTAGGGATCAAAGCCCTCCCCCTCCGAGACTCCCAGAAGTTTCCCTGTTTCCAGCAGTTATTGAAAGCCAAATTTAAAATAAAAAGGAAAGCACAAGATCCATCCCGTTGTCCTCCACTTCCCATTTCCTACTTGTGTGTGTTAAATGTTTCACACTCCAAAAACCCAACCCAGGCTGCTGCTCCAAAAACAAGGGAAAAAAGCAAAAGTATCAGTCCCTGAAAATGAAAACTGCATTCTGTTGTCATGGCAACGAAACTTTTTAACAACATTAAGGATCTGATGGCTCATCAAGAGCTGCCTCTCGTCGTTATAGAAACAAAAATGTTCCCAGTAATTGCTTTTAACGCTTTCTCTGTCTCCTCTGCATTTTTATAAACACCCCAATATAATAAGGAGCCCTTATTAAAAGGAAGGCGCATTCTGCCTTTTGGCAGAACAAGCAACAGTGGCAGGGATTTAATGAAGCAATTACTTGTGGGACTTTGTGGGCTGAGCACGGATCCCTGGGACAGCGGTGCTCCTTGCACCAGCTCCAAAGCACTGCTGGAAAACTCCTAAGTAATCACAACACTCGGAAAACTTAGAGCCACATTTTCCAGGGACAAGAGTCGGTTCTAATCAGGATTTTACTGTAACTCTGCATTGTAAAGGTCGCACAGTGCCCCACAGTGCTGCATATTGCACTTTGGAAGTGCTGGGAATAAGCTCCCCTCCCTTGGCAGCAGCGTCCTGTCAAACAGCAATCACTGCTCAATGCAGGATGATGGGATAATCAGGAATAGAAACAAACCGTGCCCGATGGGGAGGGTGAGAGAACGCCACGGCAGGGATTTATTGCCGGAGCTGGGTGACCCGGTAACGCTTCCAGGGCTTTTGCAACAGCACTTTTCCCTTCCCAAAAAGTCACCTGAATCTGTATGAAAATGGAAGTCTTAGTTCAGGAAGTTCCCAGGTGTGCGATGCAGGGGGTTTATTTAGGGACAGCTCTGGAATAAGGACGGTTTTACACAGTGGTTCTTGCTTTTTGCTCCACAAATTCCAATCATTTTCCCATCTTTATTTGGACTAAGCATCAGCAGATTCCCCAAAACTGCCACTCTGCCTGTCTGTATGCGAGGACCAAAAAAAAGCCATTTAACTCCATGATCTGATGGATATTTTAAAATCCTTAAAATTAGCACAACTGCCTGGAGCTGTTTGAAATGCAAATTCTATTTTTGGTCCCTTTTCCCAAGGAACCACAGCCAAGCAGGCTCAGGGCCTGCGTCCACCCTTCCCAAATAGCCAGGGATCCCAAATAGCCCATTTGATTTGGGATAATGGGGATATAATTAAACAATGCTCAAAAGCAATGAATCAGCCCGGCCTTCTGCCAGCAGGTGAAGAGGAGATCAGGTGATTTGGGGAGTGCCAGAAAACAGCGGAAACATTATCTAGAGCCTGTGGAAATCCCCAGAGGGAGAAAGGCTTTAGTCTGGAAATATAGGCTCCTAGAAATACATTTTCCAGGTATGGAAAACCAGGGGAAACTGAGGCAGTGCAGCTTCAGGCTTGTAAAAATACAGTAATTTTTCATGGAATCATGGAACGGTTTAGGTTGGAAGGGATCCTAAAGCTCAGCTCATTCCAACCTTCCAACATGAGCAGGGACACCTCCCACTGTCCCAGGCTGCTCCAAGCCCCAATGTCCAGCCTGGCCTTGGGCACTGCCAGGGATCCAGGGGCAGCCACAGCTGCTCTGGGCACCTGCGCCAGGGAATAATTCCTTCCCAATATCCCACTTAAACCTAAATCTCCTTCCCTTTGAAGCCAGTCCCCCTCGTGCTGGCACTCCAGGCCTTGTAAATGATCCCTGTCCACCTTTATCTCCTCCGGGTCCTGGAAGGCCCCAGTTGGGTCCATCCCCTGGAGACTTCCCAGGACATGAAAAGCCCATTGTGGGAGGAGGAAAGGAAAGCAGATGTGGACAAAACAATCCTTGTCCTGCAGTGCTGGTGCCGGCTGTGACTCCAGGGATGCAGTGACAGGATGGCCCCACAGTTTGTTCCCATTTTTCTGCCCATCCCCTCCAGGAGGAATCGGCTGCTCCTCCAAACAGCACCAATGCCAACACTGCAAAGCCTGCCCGTGTCCTTGGAGTCACAGGCGTGTTTAATTACCGAGCAGCTCCATCATTAACAATGATGACAGCCATTCGTGGGCTCAGCTGCTGCTCTCCAAGGCAGGGGGCTGCAATTGTGGAGAGAGCCCAGGGACCGCGGCGATCCCGGAGCTGCCGCCGCTCCCAGTGTTTGGGAGCTGCAGCCACGGAGCTGTGAGAGGCACTGCACTGCAGGATGGGAGAATGAGCACAGACAAACAAACATGGCCCTAGGAATGGGAGGGGAACTCAAAATCCCTCCGGTAAATGAGGAACCTCGAGGAGTTTTGGGGAAACTTTTTAAGGAATGTGGATGTGTTGCCTGGAGATGGGGCTGTGCTCACCATCTGCTCCCAGGGAACAGGGGAAAGGACAAGAGAAACAGTCTCTGTTGTGCCAGGGGAGGTTTAGGTTGGATATTAAGGAAAATTTCTCATGGAAAGGGCTGTCCAGCCATGGAACAGCTGCCCCGGGAGGTGGTGCAGTCCCCATTCCTGGAGGGATTTCAAAGCCGTGTGGATGTGGCACTTGGGGACATGGGGCAGTGGTGGCCTTGGCAGTGCTGGGAATGGTCGGGTTGGATGATGTTAAGGTTTTTTCAGCCTAAATGGCACTTTGATTCTCTATATTTTTTGAATTAAAAATAAAAAAGAAGTTGCAAGGAGCACTGGGGTCCAAAGGGTCACATCCTGCATCTATGCCATCACTCCGCCTTGTCCTGTCCTCCATGCCTTGTCCCCAGTCCCTCTGCAGCTCTCCTGGAGCCCCCTCAGGCCCTGGAAGGGCTCTGAGCTCTCCCTGGAGCTTCCCTTCTCCAGGTTAGTATTCCCAGCTCTCCCCTGTTTGGGGATCATTTATAACAAAACCCTTCCCATTGCATTTTCCGTGAGCCAAAAGGTAAATTTTGCATTCCAATCTCTATTTCTAAATCCACTTTCCCCTGAACTTTAGACTCCACAAGAGGCTCTGGCTGCAGAGAGCACAAAAGCAAGACCTGAAGCAGCCCCACTAATCCCCTGGAAATATCACCAAATAAAAGAGACGTCTGTTTTTGGGGAATTCTGCAGGAGAGGTGCTGTATGTTCCTGCAGAAAACATCTGCCTGAGTCACAAGAACCCATCCATGCCACTGGCTTCACTTCAGGCAGGGAACAGGATATTTTCCTGAATTTATTACAATGCCAGATTTTCTTCTGGGAACCTGCATCTGGAGATTGTTGTACACATCGAAAATTAGCTCTTTAACCACCACACTGCACCGAGTATCGAACCATTCTTCTGCTAATGAGCTGGAGTTGAGCGAGGTGTTTAATGAATTAATTTTGAGTTTCATTTTGGGGCGGATATGAACTACAAAGGCCCAGGGACCTCCAGGGATTTTGTTTCCAAACCAGCACACGTTTTTAGGAACACAAAGCCTGTTCTGGTGGTGCCAAATCTTCCAGGAGAACACATGGAGCCCTTTGCTGCTGCCCGGATCTGTGTCCTGCAGAAGTCCCTTTGTTTATCTGCTTCTCATTACTCGGATAAAACACCATTATTAGCACATTTCAGGATTGCTGCAGGCACCATCAGAGTGCGAGCAAAGCACTTGATGAAACAGAAAAGCATCATGTAAATGAAAAACCCTTCATGCACTGCTAGAACTTGTTAGGATAAAGCAACTTGGGAGGAAAAAAAACTCAACCAAAATTAAATTTGTCTCAAGGTCCAAATCATTTAAGGCTCCAATCTAGTGCAAATATTGTCAAAGCATTTCTAAAGCTGTTTGAAAACACAAGAAACACTGCAAGGCAGCGTGTTCCCATTATTCCAGCATGAGCTTTAGGATGGGGAGCCTCAGCCAGCTCCATTTGCTGCTTGTTACTACTGAACTTCAGGGGGTTGTAGGAATTTGGTCAACGCCACATCCACAGAACCACAGAATCCCAGAGTGGTTTGGGCTGGAAAGGACCTCAAATCCCATCAGTGCCACCCCTGCCATGGCAGGGACACCTCCCACTGTCCCAGGCTGCTCCAAGCCCCAATGTCCAGCCTGGGCTGGGACACTGCCAGGGATCCAGGGGCAGCCACAGCTGCTCTGGGCACCTGTGCCAGGGCCTGCCCACCCTTCATTCTGTGGATCTCCTTCAGGAATCACCACCCTAGCACTTGTGGTAAACCCACAAAGATCCCCTGACTTTGGTGTTGGTCCCTCCAAATTCAACCCACAGGGAAAGGCACTGCATCCCAAAAACATGGAAAAAACAGGGATAATGCCCCATCCAGACTGAGATGCATTAATAATTACTACAACAACAGCACCAACACACTTCCACGCTGGAACTCCTCCTCGGGTTTGCTTCCTGGGAGAAGCAATCCTTACTTACTACTGTTGGTGGATAAACAGCATCCGGAGGGGAAATAACCTATTCCTATCCCTGTAAGGAGACAACCCCGGAACAGACGTGCTCCTGAGCACTCCCCACAGGCTGCAGCGTCCCACGGGATTGCTGCCCCTTCACTGCTCAGCAGTCCCCGGCAGCTGCAGCCAGAGCTGCTCTGTGATGGATTCCCATCACCATTCCTCTACCGGCTCCCCGGGCCCAGTGGCGTTGGGGATGCGAGCGGTGTCCCGCGGCACAGGACAGCACGGAAGGGATGAGGTGTGTTTGGGTCACGTCCCTTGGCACACCAGCTCAGCCCCACGCCATCCCGCGCTGACAAACAGCTCTGCTGCTGAGCCGCCTTCCCTGGGGGAGCTCACCTGGCAAAGGGAAGGGCTGCACTGATCCATGCTGTGCTCAGCCTGGCGGTGGCAGGAGCCGGGCAGGGGATCAGAGCTGACCCGCGACCACCCCACAATCCAAGGAACTGCTGGGGCTGGAAAAGCCCTCCAAGGTCAGCAACGACTGAGCCAGCACTGCCAAGGCCACCGCTGTCCCCAGGTGCCACATCCACACACCTGAACACCTGCAGGGATGGGCACTGCAGAGCTCCCTGGGCCGCCCTGCCAAGGCCTGAGCGCCCTTTCCATGCAGAAATTCCTGCTGCTGTCCACCCTGAGCCTCCCCTGGCCCAGCCTGAGGCCGTTTCCCCTTGTCCTGTCCCTGTTCCCTGGAGCACAGCCCGACCCCCCCGGCTGTCCCCTCCTGTCAGGAGCTGTGCAGAGCCACAAGGTCCCCCTGAGCCTCCTTTGCTCCCGGCTGAGCCCTTTCCCAGCTCCTCTGTATCAAAACTACCCCAAAGCAGCGGCTTAGGGTCGGTTTCTTTGCCATTCCAAATCCAAGAAGACACATTTTATCACCCTAGTGAAAACTCCGTAAAACATTTCCATGTCTAACTGATTTATAAACTGAAGGTGTTTAATTCTTCTCTAAGTGCTCAAGCTCTGCTGTGATCCCAGCTGGGATTCCAGCCCTGATCTCCTATTTCACACTCCTGGTACAGCGAAATAACCATGGCACAATCCATGGCCACAATCCCCCGTCCCTAAGGCTGCCTCGGAGGCTCTTCCGCCAAGCATTCCAAGGGTTTCCCCATCTTCCTGCTGCCTCTGTCTGCCACCTGAATATCACAGCTCGAGAGGGAAGGGAAGCTGCAGTGGGATGGGCAGCACAGCCCGGGGACACATTAGGGTGGGGAACTCCTGCCCCAGCCCTTTCACATTCCACCAGCCCCAAAATAATCCAGCAGGGCAGCTCCTGGGCAGGGATTGCTGTGAAATTGGCCGCTCCCAGTAATATTTGAAGAGAAGTGACATCAGTTTTTATCAAAAAATCAGGGCTGGACGGGGGAAATCTCATTTAGAGCTGGCCGGGAGAAGCAGCATTTCCAGCAGCTCCCATTGCCAACTCCCAAAGGGGAGAAGAAATTGCATTGGAGTTATTATTTCCTCTGCTTTTGCCCAAGTTGGAATTAAAATGCACTTTCCAGGACCTGTAAAGCTGTAAACAGCAGCTCAGAGGGTGCCTGTCCATGGATGCTGCGTCCCAGGGAAGAGATAACGGGAGAAAGGATCCCAGCGTTCACCCCCAGGTTCTTGTGGAGACAACGGGAAAAGCTGTTCCTGGGTGGGTTATCCCACTCCTGCCCTAAGAGGGACACATCTTCCCACAGTTCAAAGGATTCACAGGCTTCTCTTCCATGTAATCCTTGCTTTCTTCTCTGACAAATCAAAATCCTGACCCGAAACGCAGCCCGGGATGCGAGACAGGAACGAAGGGCACGGAAAGCAGGGATGGGCCTGCCTGGTAAGGCACTCCAGGAGGAGCCTTTGTCCTCCAACCCCGCAAGGTGCAAACCACCTGTGTCTGCCAAAAAAGGGAAGCAAAATAAAGGGAAACGATCTGCAAGAGGGACAACCTAAAATGGAACTGCAATTTTACCATAGATTAGTGTATTCCTAATGTCAGCATTTATCTCATGTTATTTTTATATTCCAATCCACTCCTAGTTAAGTTATAAATATTTAATTTATAAATATTATCATTGAATCAGGTGCAGCTATTCTTTCACAAGAATAATAAAATATTATTTTGCCTATTTTTACAATTCATGCCTTTAACTTATCATTTAACTGAGAGCTACAAAGCTGGGCCATTATTTGTAATTAAATCATAAAAGGGTCATGAATATTCAAATGTCCTTAATCAATTAAACAGGGAATTTCACATGGTGCTCGGCAAAAAAACTACATCCAGTCCCTAAAAACCTTACCAAATCCCTGGAAAAGCCAAAGCCAGCAAATGACAGAAGAAGTTTGGTAATAGCACAGGAAATTAAAAGTTCCACTGGCACATCCTGCTTTCCCAATGAATGGTGAGGAATCTTTAGTATTGCATGAGAAATGTTATTTTATTGTTACTGGCTCTAAAACGCTGGATAACCCTGAAATGCCATTTTCCAGGAACAGGGATGTTGAAATAGTGACAGAATATGCACTTCAAAACCAAAGCAGTTCATCCCCTTGGTTTCCAGTGCTCATGGTTAATCAGCTCAGAGGAATTACGTTTGGATCCTGCTCCCAGGGATGCGCAGGGTGGAACTATTGGGGTTTCTGTGCAGGGCCAGGAGTGGGACTCCATGGTCTCTGTGGGTCCCTCCCAGCTCGGGATATTCCATGACTCCATGAATTACGTCGGAGATGGAAGGTCTTTGGGGGGGCACAGGAGATACAAGAAGTTTGGTGGCTCCATTTTTCCCTTGGCTACAGAATTCCTCACCATCTGATTCCCAGGACCAGCGCCAATGAGTGACAGTAAAAACCTGGATTTCTAACTGAATGGAATTATTGCATTCCAAAGGTGTCACCTGCCTGAGCCACGGGCTGGCTTTGCTTTGGAATCTAACCGAGTGCTGTGGCTCAAGGCCAAACTTCCCACACTCCCTGTGTGGATGCAGCACCCCCTTCCCAGTGGGATGCAGCATTCCCTCCTTTTTCCCAAACCTCTGCTCATTTAACACGCTCTGCCGATCCCACAGTCTGCTTCGTGTGAGGTTCAGCTGGGAATTCAATAAAATAACCACTGTTTTAGCCAGGAATTGTTCCCGAGCCTTAAGCAACACCATCTGCCAAATGTCCTCCTCCAGATGTGCAGGAATTTCAGAGCAGCATCAAAGTGCCCCCACAAAGGTCTCGCCAGCTGTTGCAGCTTATTTGCATATTTAGTCCAGATTTGTCTTCATTTCAAAGAGCCACTTTTATCTGGAGCTGCTGTTAATTCTGCAGAGCAGTTCAGGGAATGCTGTCAGATCACTGAGTGCTGGATAATTCATCCAGATCCTGGCACCCTCACCTGATGCCTTCTCCTTTCCATCCCAGAAATGAATTAATTCATTAATTCATTAATTCATTTCCATGCCATTCCCTCTCTTCTTCTCCTAAATATTAGCACCCATCAAAGCCAGGTGAGATTTTCAGGTTGGCTGAACAACCTTTGGATTTACAGCAGCAGAAAGGAAAATCCTGCAGGAGCTTGGGAAATCATTGTATTAATGAAAATATATTTAATACAGAAATACCAATTGATGATGGGGGTTTGTTTGTAAAAGGTTTGACATTGATGACAGTTTTGGATGAGTTCAATAAGAGGATCCCAGGATGGTTTGGGATGAGGGAACCTCCCAAATCATGCTGTTCCCACCCAAGCTCTCCTGGTCACTCCTGGCTCTGTCAGACACCGACATCCCAACCTGCTCTGCTGGGATAAATGCAGAGCAGATTTTGTAATGTGTTTCTTTTTTCTAACGTTGGACAGTTTGTCCTCACACCTCCAGCTGCGCGTGGTGAAAGATGGCCTGGAATTAACATCCCCACCGGGAGTGTCAAAAGCCTGGAGGAGCTGCCAGACTTGCCCCACAGATGGGCTTTGGGATGCAGGCTCCTGGGGACATGGGAAGTTGTGCCGATGTAATTAGAGCAGAGGGATAATTAGGTTTCTCCACTAATTTGGCATTTGACACAGACCACACCAGAGACCAACCATGATTTTGAGGCAATTTTCTCTACTGATACAAACCCACCAACTTGCAGAATAGAGAAAAAAGGAGTTTTTAAAATTTATGGCAATTATGTGGCTTAGAAATATTTACAAATGGAATTTCCTCAACAAAATCCTATGACCTACAGATCTGGCAAACAGATCAGAGGATGTTGCTTCAGTATTTTTTGGTAACCCAAAGGTCACCCAAGGTGTAAAGTACCTGAGCACAAGGCATCAGCTGTGGTTGCACCATTTCCTTTGGGAGAAACGGATCCCCCAAAATTCCCCAAACTGACGATTCAGCACAGGTTTCAGAGGAAGGCAGCAAAAATCTTCCCCTGTTCAAAGAACCATCTCTATGGATGGCATCAAAGATTTTCCAGAAGGATGAAGGCGAGGGATCTCTTGCTTCTCCAGAGGGGTGCCTGTGTTATTCCCACCTTTGAAATCCCACATTAAAACAGGGGGTTCAAGGATTAACCTTGTGTTAATTCAAAAAATAATTGTGTTAGTCTGCTTTTCCCCTCTTCACTTCTTCCTTGGAGCTTCCCAGCTTTTTCAGCCCCCGAACCAACGGCAGCCCTAGGGAAGCTGCAGGACAAAACCACCCATGGAACATGGAACCCTCTTATAAGTCCATCTATTTGAGGCTGATACACACAAAAAGGTGATTTTCAGCCTTTAATGTGTTATTTTCTTCCTGGTTTGTTTGGTTTTGCCCTTATCCCAAGGAATAAATCGGTGCTTCCATTTAGGAGGAAGCACAAATCATGTTGTCATTACAACAATGCTAAGTCCTATAAATTTTTATGCTGTGATGAAGCATCCAGGCACTTAGTGAAGGCCCTGGGAGTTGAAAACCAGGAGTTGAAAATCATCTCACTCCTCTGGATTTTTAATAAAGATTTGTTATCTACCTCATCGTCCCTTCCTGGGAATTATCTGTGATCAGACTGTAGAAATTCACTGCATAAAAAAATCACATTGCGGGATGGTTGTAAGGAGCCAAAACGGCCCCAGGATTTTCTTCAAGCCTTCAAAATGGATCCAGGTGGATGCTCAGATTGGAGAAACGCCCTCACCACACCACACAAACACAGAATTCTTTCGGATGGAAAAGCCCTCTGAGATCAGAGTCCAACCAGCGCTGCCAAAGCCACCCCTAATCCATGTCCCCAGGTGCCACATCCCCCATGGATTCTGAACAATCCCAGGGATGGGGACTCCCCCACCTCCCTGGGCAGCTCCTGCCAATGCCTGGCCATGTTTTCCATGAAGAAATATTTCCTAATATCTGATTTAACACCCCACAACCCCTTCTGGAAAGCCCAACATCCCTTAAATACTCCTGTGGGATGATGGCCAAGGAACCAGGCAAGGGTTAAGGCCATATCTTAACTCCAGGCTCTGCAGCCCCACAATTGTGTGAGTTTATTGTAGGGTCTGGTGACAGAAGGGTTTGAGATGAGCGCTGAGGTAGCCGAAATAATAACAACCTCCCCGGAGCATGAGTGGAAAAGCAACGAGTTCGGGACATGTACCTTGAATTCATGTCTGCTCAAGCGTGAAAAGGCTCTCTGATGACAGCGTAATTACCAACACAAAAAGCACATTTCTGCAGATAATCCTTTTCATCACCCCCAGGAGCCTTTATGTAGGGCCACAAGCGTTTCAAAGTAGCAGCAATCGGGAATAAAATAAAGGCACAGGCTTTAAAAATGTTTCAACCCCAAAATATTGGGTTCTGACTCTGAAAAACAGTCAATGGATTAAAAAGAACAAACCACCAAACCAAAAACAAACCCACAACCCCCCCCCCCCCTAAACTTTAAAACCCCTCTTTGCCCCATTTATGGAAAATCGCCCTTTTCCCACTAAGGTCCATCACCATCATCTTTTTAAGGAAGGTTTTAGCCAATGGGACTCTCACTGCCAGTAACACTTCACTTGTCATCTCAGAGCCTGGAGTTTGATTTATTTAAAATGCACTTGAACTTTATCAGAAGGACTTGGCATCTTCAATCCAAGGTCTCCTCTCTGGGATGCCTCCCAAAGCCTGCCCAAATTACAGTGGGAAGTTTAAAAAACAGGGACAGGCTCTTGTACATCTAAAAAAGCACAATTTCACCTGCGTTGGTGGGAAGGGAGGAGGATTCCCCAGGACAGAAACAGCTGGGGAAGGGCTGTGGACTGGAACAGCCCTGCCCACGTAGAACCAGGGAAGGGCGCTTTGTGGAGAAAAAGAAGGATTTCTCCCAGAAATCGTGAAGAAATGACATTAAAAGGAGGAAAAGTCTCATTTCCAAGGCAATTATTGCCCTGTACTGGTGATGAGATAAAGCTGCAGTCGCCAGCATCATTTTTGGGAAAACAAGAGAAAGGCTGGGCTTAATGAGAGAAATTTAGTTTAATACTCCTCAGATAATCCCACTTTTGACTGAAGTCACCTCAGTCAGTTGCTGAAGCATGAAAACTGAAGTTCCTAAAGTGCTGTACAAACACTGACAAATGATCTCATTTCATCAAAGCAGCCCAGAAAGGAGAGGCTTTGCCAAGGGCAACCACAGCGAGAGCCAGCAGAGGAGCTCAGGAGGCTGACATCAGCCCAGGGAGCATCCTTCAGCACTGTGTGAGCAATCACTGCTTGGGAAGCTGCTCCCAACAAAAACACAACGCTGCAAAGTCCCCCTGGCAGCAGTTTGCCAATGGATACACACAGGAAGGGATCCGCTGAAAGCCACCGCATTCCTGGGAAAGCCTGCCACATGCTCCATACAGACACACCAGGTCTGTGCTCTGGCACTGAAACTCACAGGGAGCGAAGGAGTAGCGACACAGACACGGTCTGAGATTGGGAATCCTTCAGAGCCAAAGTGATCAGGGAATCCCAGAAGGGTTTGGGTTAAAAGGGGCCTTAAAAGCCCATCTTGTTCCAATATTCCCACATGGGACAGCTCCCACTGTCCCAGGCTGCTCCAAGCCCCAATGTCCAACCCGGCCTCGGGCATTTCCAGGGATCCAGGGGCAGCCACAGCGCCAGGATCTAAGGAATGGGCACTACCCTGCGCTGGCTTCAGGTCACAGCAACTCTTGTGGGGCTCCAGCTCTGCCCTGCTCATCCCCCGGGCACTGCCACAGGTGCTCCTGCTGCACCAGGATAGGATAACCTATCCCAGCTTATTCCACACACAAACAACTGTGGAGCTCCAGAAGAGCTCTTACCGAGCTCCCTGGAGCAGAGGAGACTGAGGGGAGTCTCACTGGGATCTGCAGCTCCTCCCAAGAGGCAGCTCTGATCTCTGCTCCCTGTGATAGGACCCAGGGATGGCTGGAGCTGTGCCAGGAGGGTTTGGGATGGAGATCAGGGAAAGGTTCTCCCCCAGAGGTGCTGGGCACTGCCCAGGCTCCAGGGAATGGGCACAGCCCCGAGGCTGCCAGAGCTCCAGGAGCATTTGGACAACCCTTCAGCAAGATGGGAAGCCACAACTTGCTGTCACTACACCCTCGAGCTGTTTGAAAATGTTCAGTAATCGGATTGCTTTTTGTTTTCCCTGAGCTACAACCAGTAAAGATTTGAGGTAATGCCAGAATAGTCATAGAATTCATTCAGGGATGCAGGAGAAAAGGTCTAAGGAAGATTTCCCTTGGCGAAGCAAAGACCTTTTCATTCCTGCCCCAGTGAAGCTGAGCACTTCCTGGGACTCCCTGGAAAGGCCGCTCCAGGCAAACCATCGGAGAGACCTCGGCTTGTACATCCCAACCCTCTTTCCAAACACTTCCACCAGCAGCAGTGCTATCAAAGTCCTGGCCCCTCTGTAATCAATTACCCCTTCTCATTAGAAAGGGGAAAATACAAAATTATTTTATATGTCAGAGCTTCACCCACGAAGCGACAGAGTGGAAAGAGAAGAGGGAGCCTTTTCTGCAATACTTTTAAAAATGGGACTTTAATGAAAAAGAAAATATTATTTTCTAGTGTTTTTAATTTTACTGGGGGTTTTTTTGGTTTATTTTCAACTCCTTAAGTTGCGGATTTCCTCCCCACCGTTCTTTCTGCAAAACTTAGTAACACCAGAAAAGTGTCGTGTGGCAGCAATAGAGCAGTGAGGAGGAACAACAGCAAAATTACTGGAATTAATCAAAAAAACCCCATCTGGTTGCAAAGCAGTGGCCAGAACTCAGTAATTCTCCTAAAACAGGAAAAATCTGGAAAGGCAACTTGAAGCAGCAAAGCAGTAAATTACAGAGAGGACTGGAAGAGTAAAAAGAAGTTGGAGGTTTGGGCAAAATCCACACAGTCCAGTCCCTGGCTTAGCACCTTGGTGGAGAAATGCCTGGATTTGAAATTCCCTGTTTCCTCCAAGAAACCTGATCAACCCCAAGCCCAGAGCTCCTGAGACGTGTCCTGCAGCAGCACAGGAGGGAACTGCAGGGAATGCATCCAAAGCAGCATGGGCAGCAGGGGAGGGGGGGACTGTGCCCTGTGCTCAGGGAGAGCTCACCTGCAGAGCTGCCCCAGCCCTGGGCCAGCCCAGGAGGGACCTGGGGCTGCTGCAGAGAGCCCAGAGGAGGCTCCAGCATGAGCAGAGGGATGGAGCAGCTCTGCTGGGAGGGAAGGCTGCGAGAGCTGCGATTGTTCAGCCTGGACAGGAGAAGCTCTGGGGTGAGCTCAGTGTGGCCTGGAGGAGCTGACAGGAAACATGGAGAGGGACTGGGGACAAGGGATGGAGGGACAGGACCCAGGGAATGGCTTCCCAGTGCCAGAGGGCAGGGCCAGATGGGAGATTGGGAATTAGGAATTGTTCTCTGGGAGGGTGGGCAGGCCCTGGCACAGGTGCCCAGAGCAGCTGTGGCTGCCCCTGGATCCCTGGCAGTGTCCCAGGCCAGGCTGGACATTGGGGCTTGGAGCAGCCTGGGATAGTGGGAGGTGTCCCTGCCATGGCAGGGGTGGCACTGATGGGATTTCAGGTCCCTCCCAACCCAAACCATCCTGGGATTCTGCGATTCTACAATCCCAAGGATGGAAAGGAGGATTCCTTCAGAGATTACACTGAGTGATCAGCAGGCTTCACCCTTCCCTCCTGCTCTTCCCTGTTCATGTCTCAGCTGAAGACGAAGGCTGTTTTCCTGGGAGTGGGAGCTCTCATATGGATGCTGTCGCTGCGCCCACCCCCACAGAAGGGCTCCAGGCTCCCCCGTGGCTCCCTGCCAGCGGAGCCGATTGATCCCAGCGCAGGGATCCCGTGGGGCTGCTCACACCCACCTCCTTCGGGTGTCTGCTCACAGCGTGACTGTTTGCCAGGCACGCACAGAGCGGAGCTTCCAACATCCTCAGCATTCCTGGGGAGATGCAAGCGCTGTCCCACCGAGCGAGAACTAACCCCGTTAGCTCGGAGCGGGTTCACACTTTGCTGACAGGCACCGGACAAATATTTAATTAAACACTGGGGAAATGTTTAATTAGCAGCCTCTGTTTCTAATTAGGAGCAGAGATGATGTGAAGGCAGCACGAGGGAAAAGTCACCAAACGCAACCACACCGAGTAAATATCACCTTAAACCACCCCAAAATGTGTGTGTCCTGTTTGTGCTGCAGCTGACAGGAGTGTGAGGGACTGCTGGAGCCATGAGCTCTGGGAAACCCAAAAGCAGCCTGCAAAATCCCTTTTTCCACAACAAAAATACCAGTTTTTGGATTAGTGGTGCTGAAATTTTGATAGCCAACCCCACAGAGATGTCAGCGACTTAGGCATTCAGTGAAATCCTGATTTCTTTTGCCCTGTGAATGTGAGCAGCCGACAGACAAACTGTTTTCTAGGGATATTCCCTTTTCTCCCCCAAGAGCAAAGAGTAAGGATAGGGATTACAAAAGCACCTGTTTAACGTGTTTGTTGCCCGAACCAATCCAGGCATTCTCCAGGACAGGACACTGGATATTTTGAAGTCCTCTTTAACCCTTCAGCTCCTAATCAAGTCCCGTAAGATTCCTGCTCCTCCACCTCAAACAATACTTTGACGTGCTGCAGATTTGGGCTGATTTTCTACAAAAATGAGTTAACACCTGGCAGAAAAAATCATAGAAAGCCATCTGGGAATGTGTTGGGAGAGTGGTTATCCCTCACCAATTATCAGGTATGTAAGGAATTTGCTCAGGGAGGGAGTTCATCCATTTAACCTACATGTGCCATGGGGCAGGGAAACAATTATCCTCTTATTTTACTCACTTCTCATGAGCTCCGGAGGGCATGGACTGCAGGCAGGAGCAGGAGGGGAGGCAAGGCCAGGGACGAGAGTGGTGGTGCAGGGGATGAGGCAGGGGCTGGAGCAGAGGGGTGCACAGGAGATGTTGGGCACAGGGCAGGAAAGGAGGAACTGCATTTCAGTCATGCCTCACATTCCACACCTCTGAGGGAGAGGGGGAAATCACAGAATCCCAGAATAGTTTGGGTAGGGAAGGACCTTAAAAATCACCTTGTTCCACCCCTGCCACGGCAGGGACACCTCCCCCTGTCCCAGGCTGCTCCAAGCCCCAATGTCCAGCCTGGCCTGGGACACTGCCAGGGATCCAGGAGCAGCCACAGCTGCTCTGGGCACCTGTGCCAGAGCCTGCCCACCCTCCCAGGGAACAATTCCTAATTCCCAATATCCCATCCAAACCTACTCTCTGTCAGTGTGAAGCCATTCCCCCTTGTCCTCTCACTCCAGACCCTTGTCCAAATCTCTCTCCATCCTTCCTGTCAGCTCCTTCAGGCACTGGAAGGCTGCAAAGCCTATTTCACCCCAAAGCTCCTCCACGCTGAACAACCCCAATTCTCAGCCTTCCCACTTGCTTATTTTGCCCTTGTGATGTTTTAGTCTGGAGAAAATCAATCCAGGTTGAAAATATTATGTGTTTGGGGTCTGCTATCCAGCAGCAAAGGCAGAGAAAAAGCAGCTCCCATTCTGGGCAGCACTGCACAGTTCCTGTTTGGAAATCAAATATATTTTCAACAGGGATCAGCATGTTATGGAGGCTTCTTTATTTCTGTGAATTATTCTCCTGCAGGCCAGAAAACACCATAGTATCCTTCCTTCTGCTGTGCTTTTTTTTTAAAAAAAGCAAGCTTGTTTTATGGGAGAAGCAGGCTCCTAAAAATGAGATACCTGGCAACTATATTAAATGTATTTTTTCTGACCATGCTTTCAATAACATTTTCTAGGTTTCTGCACCGAAAGGCCTCCTTTCTTCTGGAAAAATCCAGTTATTGCCATGCTCAGGATTTGGTGCTAAGGCAGGAATCTCTCACACACCCCATGCTGCCAGAGGAGGGCTGGGACACCTGGCACTAGAGGCTGGGTCTCGCCCAGGGCTGTGACCATCACTTTGGGGCTCACAGAATTAGGTAACAACAACATCAAACGGGGAAATGGCAGCACACAGGAACTGCTATAGAAACTCCAAAGCCATCTGGAAATAAATGAAGGATTTGTCAGAATAAAATGTTCACTGTGGAGGCATTTGGAGCAGCATCTGTCCTGCTCCTCACATAAGCTCCCTTCCTTCCCATCAGCTTGGGGAACGCACAATTCCCGAGCGGCACTGGCACCTCATTATCCAATTAAAATGGCTCGCTTTTAACAAAGAAATAATGTCGCAATAAGAATGATTAGGTTAATGATTAATTTGGGCTGCTCATATATGAAATAGCTTTGCGATTAATTTGGGGAGGTTTGCATGTTTTAAGCTCCTCGGTGTAATTGTGACAAGTGGCATCGCTGGGGCTCCTCTAATTAATCTGTTAATATGAGCGCAGGGGGGTCACCCCTGTGACAGAAGGAACACGGGAAATTACATCTTTTTTAAAAGAAACACAAACCACGGAGGAATAGTTTCCTGAGAGGGTATTTCCCTTTTTCCCACAGCAGAGCTGCCTCCTGCTTCCATGGCGCTGCTGGGAAGGGGAACATGCAGATCCCATCAGGTGAGGTAATGGTTGGATGTAATAATGACACCAACATTCCCCTTCAGAAACAGCACACCTTTTCCAAGGGGTGTACCTCTGGAAACTGCACCTTAGATCAAGGCTGCATCCTTTTAGGTTCAGTGTGAGATCCTCCAGGATTGCGTGGAGGGAAAGGTGTGCATCATTCCCAAGAGAGCAGCCCCAGAGTGCTCTTCATGGAATCAGCAAGGTTGGAAAAGCCCTCCAAGGTCATCCAGTGCAACAGCTGAGCCACACTGTCCCCAAGTGCCACATCCACATGGCTCTGAACACCTGCAGGGATGGGCACTGCAGAGCTCCCTGGGCAGCCCTGCCAAGGCCTGAGCGCCCTTTCCATGCAGAAATTCCTGCTGCTGTCCACCCTGAGCCTCCCCTGGCCCAGCCTGAGGCCGTTTCCCCTTGTCCTGTCCCTGTTCCCTGGAGCACAGCCCGACCCCCCCGGCTGTCCCCTCCTGGCAGGAGCTGTGCAGAGCCACAAGGTCCCCCTGAGCCTCCTTTGCTCCAGGCTGAGCCCTTTCCCAGCTCCCTCAGCCGCTCCTGGGGCTGCTGGCACCCCTGACATCCCTGATGGATCTCACGCTCCCAGAGCCTGCTCAGGGAGGTAAAGCAGGAGTGTTTCGCATTCCCGCTGCATTTGTGATCCCAGCTGTCAAACCCTCAGTGCCAGAGCTCTGCCTCTTTCCAGAGGTAACCAATTAATTTTATGATGCCACTTGAGAGGACTGGAGATGGAGTTACAGAGCATTTAATGATCAAAGAAAATAGTGAATAATATAAATAGAGATGTCTCCCATTCCCCATTTCCCTATTGATATGCTTTCTCATAAAGGACACTTTCTAATAAAAGAGTCTCCAGACCTCCCTGGGAAGGATCACATTTTCATGTGAAGGGCACAAATATTGCATTTATCATCAGTGGTGACTGAGACACCCTGAAAGGGACAGGAGCTGCCTCTGTGCAAGCAAAGATTGGAGAGGAGATGGCCTTTTCCTACTTTACATGCCACCATTTCCATCAGTTCTTTTTTTATTTAAAGTTATGGGGATAGTATCACCCGGGAAAACAGCAGGCAAAATATGAATACAGCCTGGGTGTGTTTGAGGTGTAACAGAGATTCCCAGAATGGTTTGGGGTGGAAGGGACCTCAAATCCCATCCAGTGCCACCCCAGCCATGGCAGGGACACCTCCCACTGTCCCAGGCTGCTCCAAGCCCCAATGTCCAGCCTGGCCTGGGACACTGCCAGGGATCCAGGGGCAGCCACAGCTGCTCTGGGCACCTGTGCCAGGGCCTGCCCACCCTCCCAGGGAACAATTCCTTCCCAATATCCCATCTGGCCCTGCCCTCTGGCAGTGGGAAGCCATTCCCTGGGTCCTGGCACCCAATCCCTTGTCCAAAGCTGTGGGAGGAAGGAGCTGTCCCCAGTGCTGCTGTCACTGTCCCTGCCCCTGGCAGAATGTGGGACAAGAGGTGGCACTTCTGCCCCAGCAGCACAGATGAGCTGGGATGTCCCAGCCCCACGAGAGAATTCCATTTCTTTGTAAACACCACTCGAACAAAGGCACGACTGCAAATAAAAACCCGAACCGAGCTCGTTCCTTCCTGCTGCAAATCCTGATTTATTAATATTGCTCTGCACAAGCACTGTGGGAATAGCCCGGGGTACTAAACCAGTGGTGCATTTACTCTGCTCCGGGCATTTTTTCTTTGGGATTTATTTCCTCCCAGGGAAATGGAACGTCCCCTTTGAGGGTGATATTCCTGTGGCAAAGCTGCCTTTCCATCCTAAAGCCGATCTCTGACGTAAGGGATTGACTCATCCACACCTGTCCAGGCCATTTGGATGAATGGCAGCCAGGAGATATTTGTCCAAAAATAAATATATTATTTGCCCAAAAATATATCTACTACCCTTCTCACTGCACTCCTTTCATTTCAAAAATGCTCCCCTTTCAGGTTTAGGAAATATTTTACCCATCTGCTTCCTAAGAAATTAGAAATCAAAGACCCATCCCCACCACTGCCTTCCAGGAGGCTTTTTTCCTAAAAATAAGTAAACCAAGTGGAGAAGTCCTTCCCAAGACTTTTTCTTTCAGAACAGTGAGCTAGAGCAAGCTGAGAAATCCCCACACTGTCGTTTTCCCATAAAAACCACCATGTGCAGATGGAGCAAACCCATCAAATTTAGGATGGCACGTGATTCCCATTCCCTGAGTGCCGCACCCAAACGGAAGCCCATCCAGGAGGATATGCCTGTTAAAAAACTGTGGAAGGGGGAAGCACATTGGGAGTGCGAATTGAAACTTGTATTAATTAACAAAAGCTTTAGGAGGCTTTCTGCTCTCTCCTCCATCTCCTTTCCAACATAAAAAATTCAAGGCCAGGCTGGACAGAGCTTGGAGCCACCTGGGATAGTGGAAAATGTCCCTATTCAGGGCAGAGGGTGGCACTGGATGGGCCTTAAGGTCCCTTCCAACCCAAACCATTCCAAGATTCTGGAATAAAACAGAAATTGCAATTGTTACTGGAGATGGGAGACAACAAAAGGAACCCAAGTCTGTATTTGGACTGCTTTAGGCTTTGGGTTTTGTCCTCCCCCCAGCAGAAGGGATTACACAACATTTCATTTCCATTCTGTGCAACTCCACTGATTTTACAGGACAACCCACTAAATATCCTAAATGAGATTTCTGAAGCTTCCATGAGGGATTTGAATAGCCAGCTGCTGGGAAAGCTGAATTTTTTTGCAAATATTTAGCTTGTGAGGGACTTCTAACAGTCATTCTTAGTGAAAAACTCCACCCAACTCCACCAAATCCAGGTTGCAGGATCCTGATCTGCTCCCCTCCTGCCTTCTCTCCCAAATAATCTGGGCCACTCCTTAGGGAATAACACAGGGTTAAAGCTGCTCATTAATTAATAGTCCATCACTCATTTTTCAACCCAGTAACTCATCAGAGACCCCTTAGCTGTTGTTTCCTGTCTGCAATGGAAATACTTGGAGCAATATAAAGACCCCCCACCAAGGGCTGCTGCATTCCCAAAGCTTTTTACTGCTGGAAGCAATGGTTTGGGGGGAATTCTCTTTTCTCCCATTTATCTTTACTGCAAAAACTCTAAATACAACCTTTTTCTCAGCAATACAGGGATGAAACATCCGAAATATTCCACTTTATCTTCCCACGCTGCCTTCAAACCAAGCAAAACCCTCCCATTTCAACACCGTTCTGTGTTCTACCACCACATTTATTTGCACTATTTGAAAAATATTTCCCTGGGACAAGCAATATTTTAATTCACGCCACTGGAAGAATATTCTCAGTCTAATTATAAGAATTCTTAAAATTAACAGAAGCAAACCATGTTGCTAGCATGGAATTTTATCTGTGTAAAGGTGGATTGTGCTGGGAAGTTAAATTCAATTATCTTTTTCTGGTTCCAGATTAACTGAGGGATCAGTGCAACTAATGAACTACTTAATGAGCAGGATTAAAAGAGCTGAGGCAAAAAAGGAAAAGAAGTCAGGTGAACCAAGGCCACTGGAGAGGATTGAACAGGAATGGAAATTTTGGCTTATTTTCCCCTCGGAAATTTAATTCCCAGACTGACGTGACAGTGGGAAGGTGGGATCCTGGATCCGCCACTCCGTGTCCCCAAAACCTCATTCCTGTGCTGCACACCAAGATCGGGGCTTCCACAGGCCACCATGGCTTGGATCAGCAGGGATCATGATGGATCACCAGGGATCACCAGGGGTCGTAATTGATTACCAGGGATCATCATGGATCACCAGGGACCACCAGGGATCAGCATGGATCAACAGCATTGGTGGGTTCTGCCAGGAGGTGGCTGATTCTCTGCAAATCAAGAGCTCTCCAGGGTGGATCTCCTGCCCTGGTCCCCAGGGACACAACCAGGTCACATCGTGCCCGTAGCCCAGTGGGACACCCTGCCGCTCACCACTGGCTTTGGACAAGGAAACATCATGGAATCCTGGAATGGTTTGGGCTGGAAAAGACCTCAAAACTCATCCCACCCCTGCCATGGCAGGGACACCTCCCACTATCCCAGGCTGCTCCAAGCCCCAATGTCCAGCCTGGCCTGGGACACTGCCAGGGATCCAGGGGCAGCCACAGCTGCTCTGGGCACCTGTGCCAGGGCCTGCCCACCCTCCCAGGGAACAATTCCTAATTCCCAATCTCCCATCTGGCCCTGCCCTCTGGCACTGGAAAGCCATTCCCTGAGTCCTGTCCCTCCATCATTTCCATACATCCCATGCACCGGGGACCCTCTGAGCCCGCATCCAGGAATTCCCTGGGGGAATGCTGATCTCCAGAGGGGATTCAGAGCTGTACTGGAGTTGAGCCTCTTGTCTTAAATGTAGGAACAAGGCTCATATTTAGGTCTCCTTCACAAATAACTTCCTCCTGCCCTGATTTCCCCTGAGCTCCTTGGGCTCTTGGGAAGGAAACTGCTTGGCCTTTTCTGTGACTGCAGGTCTAGGAAGCCCAATTTCCACTCCTTCCTTCCTGTGCACACATCTCCAACAGGAGCACAGATACAACTAAATCAACTGATAATAACTGAATAACCCACTGGCTAAACAATCAGGGCTTTCCACCACGTGCCAAATCAGCTGCAGGTCTCCAGATGCTCTGGCAAATAAAGAATCTGCTAAAACAAAAAGCAGGCGAGCTCCCACACACCAGAATGTTGTTTGTCCTGGTATCAGGAGCTCCCCAGTCAGTCCTGTCTCACTGGGATCATTTTGCAATTTATCTGTTAACAGCATAAAACCATCAAAGTCACTGAGGTGGGTCTGGCAGCCAGGCTGGGCTGCTCCTCCTTGGTGCATCACAGCCTCTTCTGCTCCCAGCAGTTCTCCCAGCAGCTGGGATGAAATGGCTAAAAATATGGAGTCTGTCAACCCAAAATGAATCACTGGAATAATTTGGAAACATGCTGAATGCAAAGCTAAGGAACTAGGCCGTGAAGGCAAGCACAGATCTGCACATGTGCACAGGGAGGGTCTGTTACAGGGACAGGCTCTCAGCCTTGACACAGAGCACAGGGAAAATCCATCCCTCCTTGACAGGATCATTCACATGACTCTCCCTGCTCCCTTGTTTTCCTCTCACATCTTCATTTTCCTGTTTTCTCACAAGATACCATTCCCATTGCTGCAAATATAAGGCACAAGCAGATTTGGAATCACAGAACCCCAGATTGGTTTGGGTGGGAGGGACCTTAAAGCCTATCCAGTGCCACCCCTGTCATGGCAGGGACACTTCCTACTGTCCCAGGCTGCTCCAGCCTGGCCTGGGACACTGCCAGGGATCCAGAGACAACCACAGCTTCTCTGGGCACCTGTGCCAGGGCCTGCCCACCCTCCCAGGGAACAATTCCTTCCCAAAATCCAATTTGGACCCATTCTCTTTCAGTTCGAATCCATTCCCCCTTACCAGGAAATGCTGCTTTACCTCAGGAAATTGGCAAAGCCATAAAACCACCTTAGGAAAATTGAGGATTAATTTCTATGTGCACTCAGAGAAATAAATTCTGGTCTGTGTTCTGATGATTTATTGTATTTTAAATATATGGGCTCTTGCAGTGTAATTGGTCGTGGCATATTTTGCATGATGAACAAAACAAATTGGCTTTTGTGGAGCTGTTCCAAGCAGTTGTTCAAGACAAAAAAGAAAGTAATTAGTGAAAGCAGCGATTAGTGACAAACTAAATAGGGAAAAATGGTTTTAACCAAATCTGCTGTGAAATCTGCACCACACAATATTACTGAAGCCTCTTGGATTCCAATTCCTTCTTTGGGACTTGTTGAATTTCCATTGCATGCAAACATTACAGCCCACTGTGTGTAAATAACAGTTTAAAGAACAAAATGAACCATTTGCATGGGAATTGAGAGCATTGACTTTGTGACCAGACAATTTTCAGCCCATTTTAATATCCACTTTATAAATAGAGTAGTTGCAGAGAGTTTAGGAAAAGCAATTCAGATTGGAAAAGAAAACAGTTTTTAAAAACAGAGCTGCATAGGCAAAAGGTGTGGGTTTATATAAGGGATAATCATTGGATCAGGGAAAGGACTGAGTGGGAACAGACCTTAAATCCCATGCAGTGCCACCCCTGCCACAGGCAGGGACACCTCCCACTGTCCCAGGCTGCTCCAAGCCCCATCCAGCCTGGCCTGGGACACTTCCAGGGATCCAGGGGCAGCTCCAGAGCCTCTCTTTCCCAGGCTGAACAACCCCAACTCTCCCAGCACAAATATCAACTTCTCAGCACAAAACACAAAATAATCTCAGCACAACATCAATGCACGAGTTTTAAAACAGGACCATCAACTCCTTGCTTGCCAAGATAAACAATCCATAGGATTTGATCAGCAAGGGACTCTTTTCACTGACAAATACAACCTGGAATTGCATTGCATCACCTTGGAGTTTTACAGGCTTATTTCAGGCAAAAACCCTCGTTGGTGTGCATTAAAAACTCAATATATTCTATGATTCCATGAACTATCCATATCCCTGAGATGATCAATTGCACAGACACAATGCTGATCAGAACAGTTCCCAAAGGGAGCAGGGAGGACCTGAACTAGCCATTCCCCATGGATCTATTCCCACAGCCTCACCTGGAAATCACACCCTTGTTATTCAAGGCCTGAAGATTTAGTAAGTGGCCAGGATTAACTCCAGCAGGGTATAAACGCAGGAGGGAAACCCAGCCTATCCCGAGCCATTCAGAATTACCACATTGGTGTCACGACAGGAGGAGTTTGTACATCCAGCTGTGCTGTTTGTCCCGGTTTGTGGAATTTTTGCCTTTCCAATACACGGGAATCTCTTAGGACATGGTAAGAACTGCAGGATTATTGATGAGTTTGGATGTCTTTGGAGTCAGAAAGAATGAATTTACAGCAGTGATTCACAGAATGTTTTTCCATACAGTGAGAAAAACTAATTATTACTGCATTGAAATTCATCACTGTCATAAAAATTAATGGGGTTTGAGGAGCAGTGAACTCACCCCGAGACGTTGCCTTAATTATCCCGTCAGTCTTTAAGAGTTTCAGTCTCTGCAGTGGTTAATAAAGGTTAATGCCTCCACTATTCCAGAAATATTATATGCAACCTGACAAATATTTGCAGAAAATAAGTTAGAGAAGCTGCAAAATAATTCCATATTCCAACAAAATTCATCCAGCAAAAGGTCTCTCAGACAGGCCACTCTCCTCGGGAGGGCTGGCAGAGGCTGCCTTTTAATGTCATTAACCTTTACTCTTTCCAGGAGTTGGAGGGACAGGACACAGGAGGCAGCGGGCAGGGAGAGATGGGATCTTGGGGAGGAATTGTTCCCCAGGAGGGTGGGGAGGGGCTGGGCTGGAATTCCCAGAGCAGCTGTGGCTGCCCCTGGATCCCTGGCAGTGTCCAAGGCCAGGCTGGACATTGGGGCTTGGAGCAGCCTGGGACAGTGGGAGGTGTCCCTGCCATGGCAGGGGTGGCACTGATGGGATTTAAGGTCCCTTCCCACCCAAAGCACTCTGGGATTCCATGATACTCCTGCAGAATGGACACAGCCTCAAACCTCAGCCGCTTGCAGAGAATAATTAATGTTTTAGCAACATTACATCTTCCTAGATGGAGATGCAGCTCCCAAGTGCTCCCAAACAGGAGCACCTCAGCCCATTCCCAGGCCAGAAAACAAACACAAGTGCCCTAATCCAGCCACGCCTGCTCCTGTCCCAGCATCGGAGCACTGGGGACTCCAGAGCTAGAACAATAAGGACATTTTCTTTGTGGAGGATTCTTTGTGCTCATCTCCAACCGCCTGGAACATCTGGGTTCGGAGAACTCACACAAGTGTGCGTCAGCTCTCCGCTCCCAGCACACCCGAGAGCTGTAACACCCCATTGCAGCAGCAATTACAGCGGTGATTAAAAGACATTAACGTCGTTCCAGCCCTAATGTGAGCGCTGAGAGCAGACACACAATGAATTCAGAACGTTCCTGGCCCACACAAACCCACAGCAGTTCATTAGCTACGATATAACATTAGAAAAAGAGAGAAGGAATATGGAAATGAGTGTTTCTTTCCACAAGGAATCATTTCTTTCCCAGGTTCTGCTCCTATGCTGTTCAAGGATAAACTGATATTAAAGGATAAAGCTGGGAATGCTTTGCCTTTGTCAGATTAAAAAAACTGTTTCTAAAGATGCTTTCATAACATTAGTTTTATTCTCAGAAAGGAAGACTTAATCTCCAAACTAAGTTGGAAAATTAAGATTGGTTCCTCCAAATTTACCACCCCCCAAAAAAACTTCCTGCCTGAGAAACTGCTTAGTCTTCCTGGTTGATCTCAGCCATAAAGTTTCCCTAGAGGAATTTTAAAGTGCACATTTTCAAGGGATCTCTGCCACCTCTCCCTCCTCCCAGCATGGAGAAGAGGAGGCTCCACGGAGACCCTGAAGCACCTTCCAGAATGGAAAGGGGGCTTATAAAAGAGAGGGAGAGGGACTATTTCCATGCTCAGATCGTGATGGGACAAGGGGAAGGGTTCGGAATTCAATTAGGTGAGATTGAGATGGGATAGTGGGAAGAAATTGTTCCCCGGGAGGGTGGGGAGGGGCTGGGATGGAATTCCCAGAGCAGCTGTGGCTGCCCCTGGATCCCTGGCAGTGCCCAAGGCCAGGCTGGACATTGGGGCTGGGAGCAGCCTGGGACAGTGGGAGGTGTCCCTGCCATGGCAGGGGTGGCACTGCATGGGATTTAAGGTCCCTTCCATCCCAAACCATCCTGGGGTTTTATTAAAGTGAGAAAAAAAGCCCCACCGATCACAAAACCCATTGTAGTCTGGGGTTTTACTGGGTGGTAAATTGGCACCAGAGCATCTCTGTGATAAACACATCCATGTGCTCTAAACACACCAATTTATCTGGGAAGGGGATGGGACAGGAGTGCAGGGTGCAGGAGCACCCACCACTGATCAACAAGAATGGAACCACTGTTTTCCAGACACTAATGGCAAAGTCATTAAAACACACATTAAAACAACCCCACGGGACACTGTGCTAATGAGCCTGCTTGATTCCATGCCTGGTTTGACATCTATTTTTGATATATCCCCACTGAAGACAGATATAATATACTGCCATTCCCACTGGAGACAGCGCAGCACATCCCTGCTTTTCTCCGGCCAAAATGCCGTGCTCCCGGAGCAGCTGAAGGACAGCCTGCCTTGCCACTGCTCCTGGGGCTATGGAGCACCAGGATGTGGGAGAAGCACCACAGTCCATCCCACCCCAGACCTGCCTGCAAGCTCATTCCACACAAGTGTTTATGGCAATCCAGGGAGCAAATACGTTTGCACTGGGTTGATTAGGGAAAATACATTTGCACTGATGTCTTGCCATGCTTGTGTTAATAACCAGGAGGAAATGAGGGCACTGCAAAGCCTGGGAGCCTCCCAGTTTCCTGCAGTAGCTGATGGAGTGATGTAGAATTTTATTTGGCCATAATTGAGGGGGGATTATTGTATTAATGAAGCAGGAGTTGAATATTAGCTGTTAAATACAACCATCATCATCTTCCTCGACTTGGAAGAAGGATTTCTTTTAAACCCCAAAAAACTCCTCAGTAGCAGCAGCCAAAACAAGATTATCTCCTTTCCCAGTGCTTCATAAAGCTGGGGAATTACTGAGTCCTTTTAGATATTACAATGTTTGTCAAGCAACAATTAAAAACGCACCAGTGATTAGACAAACACCATAAAGCTTTTACAATTCATTTGAAGCTGGCAAATATTTGTGCAGCCAAATAAAAAAATCCAAACCAACCCTGAAGTATTTAGTTCTCTGAAGACTCAAAAGGCTTCATTCTGAAAATGGATTTTTAAAAACTCCCTTTCAGACTCCAAGGCTGTCCAACCTGGCCTTGGACACTTCCAGGGATGGGGCAGCCACAGATTTTTTTGCTCAATCACAGAGCTGTCATTGGCAACAGCACACAAATAATTATTGCTTGCATTTAGAGCCAAGAAACCCCACACGGTGCTGACTGCATGGGATAAAGCAGCCCTTTCTCAGGAAGTTTCCTATCTCAGGCATGTAAATTCAAATGATCCCACTTTGCCAGATGCCTGTGCTAAAGGACAGGAGGGCTAATCCAAAATCAAGCTTCCAGAACAGAGCAGGAATCTCAACTCATTCTGAAACTCTGAGCTTCACCCCAGGTGTATTTTTCCCTCCAATAAGGAAAGGAAATGCCACCCCCTGGGAAAGGTGGGACAATGGGGATGAGCTCTGCAGGGCTCTGATGTGCCCACACAAGCTCAGGTTGTGCCCAAACAGGTCCGAGTGTCAGGCAGGAGAACCTTTTAAATCTCCCCCAAATATCACAGTGCAGAATAAAGGTGACTTGAAACACTTTTCCCTGCGCTGTCACCACTACCTGCAGCAGCCCTGACCACTCTCCCCATCCCACAGTTCCCATTCCAATATGCTCCACTCCGTCCTGCCAGCAAGTGTTTATCCAGCTGTAGGGAAAAGTACACTCTGAGGTTAAAAATAACCCAAAAGGGGTTTTTTACGATGCTAAGGGGAGTTAATATTTAACCAGACTCCATTCCGATGCAGTTCCTGGGTCCCTGGGCACAGAGGTGTGCACTGGAATAATGGGACATGGACATCGCTGCATCTCCTCAGGAAGAGCAGGAGCACAGGTGGGATCCCTGACCCCCCACACCTCCCAGGAGAGCATTCCAGAGCTGGTGTGGCCAAACTTCCCTCCTAACTTGGGACTATGCTCAGGAGATGCAGAATTTGAGAGATTCAGGTTGGACATGAAGGAAAAATTCACCCTCAAATCCCAGAATCCCAGGATCCCTGAGGCTGGAAAAGCCCCCCAGGATCACCAAATCTAAGCTGTGCCCATGCCCACCTTGTCCCCAGCCCAGAGCACTCAGTGCCACCTCCAGCCCTTCCTTGGACACCTGCAGGGATGGGCACTGCCGAGCTCCCTGGGCAGCCCTGCCAAGGCCTGAGCGCCCTTTCCATGCAGAAATTCCTGCTGATGTCCACCCTGAGCCTCCCCTGGCCCAGCCTGAGGCCGTTTCCCCTTGTCCTGTCCCTGTTCCCTGGAGCACAGCCCGACCCCCCCGGCTGTCCCCTCCTGGCAGGAGCTGTGCAGAGCCACAAGGTCCCCCTGAGCCTCCTTTGCTCCAGGCTGAGCCCTTTCCCAGCTCCCTCAGCCGCTCCTGGGGCTCAGCCCCTGCCCAGCTCCGTTCCCTGCCCTGGACACCTCCAGCCCCTCCAGGGCTCTCCAGAACTGGGCACGGCCCTCGAGGTCCCTCAGCAGGGCCAGCACAGAGGGATAATCACAGTTCCCAAATGCTGCTTTCTTCAACACTGACACTCTGCCACAAAAAATATCCTTCCCTTTGCCTTGCCCGTGAAAGAAAATCCAAGTGTAAAACACAGGCTCCGAGCTGGGTGCGTTGTGTGAATTTAATCAGCCTCTGCTCCTGCCCTCTACTCCAGATAAGTCAAGCAGAGTAACCTCCACGCTGAAAAACAAACACAACAAATAAAGACAATTCTCTTTCTTCAAAGCCAGCCAGGATTTAGCCTTGTTCAGATCTCTGCACTTAGTTCCCAGTGCTGTCAGATCGCTTCAAATGCCTGCAGTTCAACGCAAATGTCTGGAGTGCAACTCAATTCCCATCAAAAAACCAATACAGGGTGTCCAGGACATGTCAGAGGAAAAGAGGAGACAGCTTCAGGGTGGCATGTGCACTTTCTGCTGTGGACAGAGGCTCTGGACTAGCCTGAAAAAACACAGAACTAACAAAACAGAGCCGAGCCGCTTCCCACGCTCGTCATCCCTGAAGTTAATTAAAAACGAGACACTATTTAAATCTCATTTCCTCCAACTGGGCGTCAGGCAGAGGCGGCAAAGGGCAGAGCTTCACCAAACCTATTTCAAACACTCCTGACTTTGATATTTGGATGTAAAGGGTTTTGCAAATAACTTCAGAGGAGTGAAGGCAGTTGTCAACATTTCTGTTGTCTGGATGGGTTTTATTGCAGCCTGAAGATAAATAAAAGCGCTCCCATTCTGAGCCCATTCCCAGAGAAGATGCAATTCATGAAATATAATGAGTTTTTCAAACGTGCAATACAGAGAACTTGTTTGGTGTCTCTTTTTTAATTAAAAAGCCTATCTGCAGTTTTGTCAATTGACTTGGTATCCAAGTGCTTTTAACGCTGGCACTTAAATAATATGAAATCCATCTTTGCCAGGGAACTTTAGAGCAGATAAATGCAAGTAAACTACAGCATCCCAAATTTGACTGAGTATTGGCACTGTTAGAGAGCTGGGAAAGGGCTCAGCCTGGAGCAAAGGAGGCTCAGGGGGACCTTGTGGCTCTGCACAGCTCCTGCCAGGAGGGGACAGCCGGGGGGGTCGGGCTGTGCTCCAGGGAACAGGGACAGGACAAGGGGAAACGGCCTCAGGCTGGGCCAGGGGAGGCTCAGGGTGGACAGCAGCAGGAATTTCTGCATGGAAAGGGCGCTCAGGCCTTGGCAGGGCTGCCCAGGGAGCTCTGCAGTGCCCATCCCTGCAGGTGTCCAAGGAAGGGCTGGAGGTGGCACTCAGTGCTCTGGGCTGGGGACAAGGTGGGCATGGGCACAGCTTGGACTCAGGGATCCTGAAGGTCTTTTCCAGCCTCAATGATTCCATCAGTGGAATTATTATTATTATTACCAGAATTATTATTATTCCATGAATTTGATTATTGCTGCCTCATTGCCACAAGCAAATGGATTTATGGTCAGAAGGTCAATACCATGGAGGAGATGTCTTCTGTCCCAGAGCATTTGCAGCTGAAAATGCAAAAGGCCAGGGAGTCTGATGAGACATCACACAATCCCCAAAAATACACGGGGATTTTCAGCTCCTATCAAGAATTCTGCTTCTTTTAGGAACTGTAACGGATGTGTAGCTTTAATCAGTATTTCAAACTGACACATCAGAGCAGTAACACAGAGCTGTGGCAGGGGAAGGCTCGAGCTGCCCTACACAGGCTTCTCCTCACTTGAAACATCTCCCCACAATGCCCGGGCTGTGTGAAAGAACCCCACTTCAAACGACATCCCTGGCACGGAGACCCGGAATGGCCCCGCCAGCAAAGCGCGAGGCAATCAAAGCACGGCGAGAGTACAGAATAAAGACAGAATGCTGAATGCTGCACGACAAGGAGAGTTCCTTTTATCAACACACGGATTGTCTGCAGAACATCTACAACTGCAGGGCCACTCCTCGTTCCCTGCGGCTGGAGTCTCACCCCGGCACCAGATGGGGATGAAGTCCCCAATGCAAAGTTGCGTTTGTGCCCTTCAAAACCCGTGGACCTTTGCTCCCACAAAGCACAGAGCAGGGACAGAGGAGGAGCTCAGCCTGGGAAGGCAGCAGCCCCCACAGGGGCTCTGTGCTTGGCTTAGGCTGCAGGAGCAGCCCAGCCCATCACTCTGCTGTTCTGCCCTGCTCAGGTGTGACCCCAGAGCTGCCCCAGCCTGAGGGTCCCAACACGAAAAGGGCATGGAGCTGCTGGAGAGAGCCCAGAGGAGGCCATGGGGATGCTTCCAGGGCTGGAGCCAGGCTGGGGGAGCTGGGGGTGTTCTCCTGGAGAGGAGAAGGCTCCAGGCAGAGCTCAGAGCCCTTCCAGGGCCTGAAGGGCTCCAGGAGAGCTGCAGAGGGACTGGGGACAAGGCATGGAGGGACAGGACCCAGGGAATGGCTTCCCAGTGCCAGAGGGCAGGGCCAGATGGGATGTTGGGAATTAGGAATTGTTCCCTGGGAGGGTGGGCAGGCCCTGGCACAGGTGCCCAGAGCAGCTGTGGCTGCCCCTGGATCCCTGGCAGTGCCCAAGGCCAGGCTGGACATTGGGGCTTGGAGCAGCCTGGGACAGTGGGAGGTGTCCCTGCCATGGCAGGGGTGGCACTGGATGGGCTTTAAGGTCCCTTCCAACACAAAGCATACTGGGATTCTCTGATTTCCCCTGATTTGCCTTCCCTCTTCCAGGGGTGTCCAGACACAAGGAGAAGATGTTTTCCACTGATCCAGCCCCATCCCAGGGGGGCCCTCCCTTGCTCTGAGCCTTGCCATAGCTAAAAAAGCCTGGAAAACAAGGAAACACCCATTGACATTTAACAGTGGAGTATTTAAGAGAAGAATAATTTTAGTATTGGTGTTCAAACACATATTTCACCACAATATCCCCACAGAATTGCAACAGATGGGGGAGGGATAATAATTAAAATTAATAAACAATGAAAGCTGTAGTGGTTCTAACACTGAAAAGATCCTGTTCCCTGTGGGTTGGAGAGATGTGGAGCCCATTGCTGCCTGAGGAACAGAGGCAGCAGGATCCTCCTGATCCAAAGGGAGATGGTGCTGCTACACCCTGGCTGAAAGCAATAAAAATTGCAGCCACTTTTACTGACTAGCACCATATTTGAGCTTCTTTTTGGGAGATTGTTCCATGATTACCTTAATGGAAGTTTATTGGAAGTGATGGACCTGAGATACAGGGAAGCACAACTCCTCCAAAACAATCAATCAGATGTTTAAATTAATCCAGTGTAACTCAGAAAGAAACCTTGAATTACAACGGGCAAAACCATCTTTAAAAGCTCTGCTTTTATGGACAGCAGGAAAAGCAGCATGGGGTGATTTCATGTCATCGGGGAGCTTCTAGAAGTGCCTTTAGAGAACAGAGGGCAGGGGCTGCTTTGGTTTTGAAACACAAATTGGTCAGTTCTGGGTCTGCCTTAGTACCAAGGGGCTGGCTTCTTGTTCCCCAGTTAGTACCAGGAAACAGTCTAGAATGAGGAATTTTATATCATGTGGGGCAAATCCAGCCCCTGTGCTGTCTGTTGCATTTTAATCTGGGAAAGACCACGTGTTACTGAGCCCAGAAATTAATATTTATGGCAAATATTCCATTGCATCCCCCTGTTTATCAAACTCTGCCCAAAGCAAAGCTTTACTGTCGACAGCAAAGTTCAGTCACCTCGTTTCTCACAGCTGCTCTGGCCATATTTCAAACATCAGCAACATTTTCTGTGACATCTATAAAAAGGGATGAAATGGGAGCTCTTATGAACTAATTATTTGACAGCTGCTGTTAATATTAACTAATTCTTCAAGGGCTGCACAGAAAAAGCCATCATCTCCTTATAGCCGTGTGTAAATGATGGGTCCTCAGCTCATTCCACTCTGCAATTAAACCAACAGGAAAAATACCAACAAAATTATCTGCACAAGTATTTCAGAGCAACTGAAGCACTTCCGTTCCCCTGCGTGGTGATCAGTTACCCTCCTCCCGTACCAGACACAACAAATAGTATTTTGTTATTTACTGTTGCTTTATCTGCTCTGCCAAACAGCTCTACAGAGGTTTCAAACATGGATTTAACACTGAAAGCTTTCCCCATAATGAAATGCTCGGGCTTAAAGCTGCCCATGATGCCAGAGCCTCCAGGTGCTCACCTGGAGAGGAGAAGGCTCCAGGGAGACCCCAGAGCCCTTCCAGGGCCTGAAGGGCTCCAGGAGAGCTGCAGAGGGACTGGGGACAAGGCATGGAGGGACAGGACCCAGGGAATGGCTTCCCACTGCCAGAGGGCAGGGACAGATGGGAGACTGGGAATTAGGAATTGTTCCCTGGGAGGGTGGGCAGGCCCTGGCACAGGTGCCCAGAGAAGCTGTGGCTGCCCCACCTCTTCCTTCAGCACCTCCTTCAAGGCTTTAGAAAAGGGGAGAGGAAACAGAGCCTGGAAAACTTGGGAATTGTGGAATCCCAGAGGGGTTTGGGCTGGAAGGGACCTTAATGCACCTCTAGTGCCACCCCCTGCCAGTATCCCAGGCTGCCCCCTTGGACACTGCCAGGGATGCAGGGGCAGCCACAGCTTCTCAGGGCATCCTGGCTCCAACACAGCTGGGGGTGTTTCAGGTGCACAACAAACCCAGGGGCTGAGTGAATTTCTCATTTTGCCTTCCCCATCTCTCTGGGATTAGAGTGTCCCTCAGTTCAAATTTCAGTCAGGACCATCCATCCCTATGCTTTTATTTCCAGAGCCATGGTAATGCCATCCTGAAGATGCTCCTGAACAGGAAGAGGGGAAAAAAAACTCCTGCTACACCTTGTCCATTGTCTTGAACATCATTTTCTCATTATCATCCCCTCGAAGGAATAATCCAATCCCATTTTGTCACATTACTTGCAAAACCTGTAAAGGTCACAGAAAAATACAGGCAGTGGAAAGGTGAGTTTAAATTACTTTCTCCCAGGAGATATCCATTTATATATCCATTTATCTCCCACCAGGCATACCAGACTGGCTGGGCCATCCCATTTCTCAGCTCTAAGTAATATCAGAGGGGCTTTAATCAAACAGTGGAGTGTCTAAAGTCAACCTCCTTCCAAAGTGTGTTTAAAGAAGATCTGAACAAACTTTATCCCCGCTCCTGTAGTTGTTAGAGGAGAACATCCGAAGGCAACATCCTTCTCGGAGGCTTTTAACAAGGCTCCGCAGTTTTAACTGGCAGCTCACTGCTGCCTCATTTCTCCGTGCGAATTACCCACGTTACCAAGCTCCTCACAAAGTTCTGTCATTCCTGGGGCTGCAGCGAGCAGCGCACAGGACTCCATTAAAAACAAAAAGCAGCAGTGGAAAATTCAACTCATCCAGGCTTGGCAAGGAATCGCTGAGCTCCCGCCTTAATCCCACTGCGCTGCACTGGGTTTTGTACAATTAGTGCAGCTGGCAAGCACCACAGCTCCAGGAACTCTTGTGCTGCCTTTTGAGGGCCAGCACAAAGATTTACATAATTTAGAGTTTAATAACTTCAGCTTCTGCTTGACTT
>VZRL01000081.1:466352-492381 GCA_013397895.1 Origma solitaria
TTTGCTAATAGCTCTCCTGAAAACAGGGGCTGGTGTGAAGTGTAACTCCCCAGAAATCATCAGCCCTCCACAGAGATGTTTCTACGCGATGGTTTTATTTGAATATTGCCCCCAAGAGAATCAGTTTCAGATGTTAAGACCACTTTTAAAGTAAGCAGAACATCCTTAGAGGACGGAGAATCTGCTCCTTCCACAAAATCCTCCCTAAATCACCTGCAAAAATCTGCTCCACACTTTAAGAGGAGGGAGCACTTCTGCACAATATTAACAGCAGATTAATTTCACTTCCTCCCACATCTTTGCTGTTATCAAAATGAAGAATCACAATGCTTTATGCACAACCTCAATTCAGCTGGGGGTATTTTTGTCTGTTTTGGGGTTTTTTCCTCACCTCTCATAGCTCTTTCTCCCAACCCAGGTCACTAAAAACAGGGGATCAGAGACATCATTTCAGGTGCATCTGTAACGTGTTTTCCTCATTCTGAACTTAATTATCTGTTGGAATCAGGGAGGAATGGCTGTGGCTCTGCTTTAAATTGCAAGCAGCACCCAGGTTTGCAAGCAGAGAACTGGAGAACTCTGGCTAATCAAGTCAGAGAGAGGGAGAAATCAGCTGCTGATTTGGATTTCCCTGTGCATGTGCAATGGAAGATGATCGGGGAACCTCAAGGAGCCAGAAAGCCTTGCCGATTCCATACTTGGAGCGAACTGATCCGTTTCTGCCAGAAGAAAAGGCAAACAAAAAAACCCCCAAGCCCCCACTATTATTCTTTCAGTAGTATCTGCAAATGTAAAGCACATGCTGCAGAATAGCAAAGAAAAAATCACATGTCAAAAATGGTACATTTATTTTAAGAGAAGGCCACGTATCAGGAGACGTGTCCCTGCCTTCCCCAGTGCTCCTCAACACCCGAAGGGTTTGGGTTCTTCCCAGGCCCTGCTTGAACTCCTGCCCCATCCTGCTTTTATTTAAGACTGCAATAATAGTGAAAAAATATGATAATAGTTCTCCTGGGGCAGGCTTTGCAAAGCCCTGGATTGCCTTATTAAAGAGGTCGTTATGAAACAGGAGTAGGATCAGAATCATTAAATTTTAAAGTCTCCTAAATTCTCTTGAAGAGACAAAGCCCTTCCTGCAGTGATTTATGTGTGAAGTTTGCTCCTGCAGAGCGAGCACGAGCTGAAGAGGCCATGCAGACTAACAGAGAGTAATGACAGTAAAATCTTGATTATTTACAAAGCCAAGCCAGCGTACACACAAAACCCAGCTCCAGCAGGAGACGGCAGCTGAGCTGACACCTCATTATGGCCCGGATGCAGCGCTGAGCTCTGCACCCCATAAACGCACCCTTCACTCGGCCTCTGCCACAGCTTCATCCCTCAGAGAGCAGCACTCAGTGTCCTCGCAATGAAGTGCAGGCACATCAAAACACCCTCTCGACGCTCTGGAGCTGATGGAAAGCTCTCTCCTGAGCATTGGGAAGCCCTGAGTTCAAGTGTTTCTCTAAATGGGAGCTGGGTGATGCTCCCTGATGCTTCTTCCGCACCAATGTTGACTGAGCATCTGTTCTCACTAGTCACCAATTTCACTCCTCCTGGAATAAACCTTGGAATGATCACAGTTCTCCCCAGGCTTAATGGAGTATTTAGCACCACTCACCTTTCTAGAGCTGTACCACGTTTATTGCCCATTTCCCAAAGGAACCAGCAGGTGTCTGAAGCTGTGGAGGACCAGTGAAGTCAACACCATGCCCCGAGGTGAACACCTCCATGCCCTCGGCAGCCAGAGCAGTGCCCCAGGCCCATTAAAACCACAGCTGCTGCTGATTTGTGCAGTAAGGAGAGAGAAAATTCCTGACAGCCCCTTGCTGGCCCTGGGAAGGAGATCCCAAACCCAGCAGCACAAGGTGGATAATTAGAATTGCACAACGCTGGTGGGAAAGGACCAGAGAAACAACAAACACAGACTGCTCTTCCTTGAGGCAAGGTCTCTCTGGGGATGGCTGGAGTTGTGACCTTACTCCTGCCCCCAAGTGAACCAGGACAAAGGGATTCGGGGACAACTGAATGCCATGTGGCAGCCTGGAGCTTTGCTCAGGAGGGGAGACTGAGGGCATGGAAAAGGCAGGAAGAGGAAAAATGCCAGTTAAACCTGCTGTGCACAATTCCCTGAGTCTCTTCCACAGCCAGGTGAGAATGGCCACAGGAGCAGAGGGGTTCTGTGGGATTCTGCTGCTTTTTCATAATCAGGTCCCTTTTCCCTCTGCATTCCTACAAGAACTAAACAACAGCGACTGTCTCGCCGCCTTTTCTAGCATTTGACCTTTTGCTCCGCTCTTCCCAACCTTCCCCAGCTGCATTTATCACACAAAGCTGCTGCTTAGCTGAATTTATCACCATCACCTCAGACACCCAGCACAGGTGGGAGCAGAGAACACCCATCACGTCCTTCAGCACTAGGGAGAACAGCTCGTCCTGCAGAAAATAATCCATTTATCTGTTCCTGCTTTCTCATTTCTGTTCTTTTCTTTCCTCTCTCTTTTTCAAGCACAATGAAGTATTTGGAAAAGGCTTTCTTTTGAGCAGGGACTCGCACACCTCATTATTCTGGTACAAGAACACCACCCGTTTGTATTACTCACGTTTGTACCACTTGTTTGGATTATTCTGTGCCATCCGTACCCTTCTGACTTCTCCCCCTCAGCACCTTAAAAGCACACAACCATTTATTATCTCTCTCTGCTTCAGACACCACCATAAACTCTTCTCCACAAGATCCAGGAGGACTGATATCCTATATCCCAGATCTCAACTCTGCATCTGAATTTAAACAAAAACCTATTTAGTTGTACATAGCAATGTGATTTATCTCCTCTGCTTCATTGTACATGCCAAGCCTTTGCCCAGAACATTCATAAAAGAAAACAGATTACAGGAGAAGTGCTGAGGAGTTTAGAGCAGGGGGTGAAGTGCCATCCAAATTTTTTCCCCTGATTCATTTTAGTGAGCTTAGTGGGAAAACAATGCCCTGTCCTTAACAAGAACTAAGCTTGGCTTACTGATTTTCCCTTGAAGACTTAGACAGGTCAGAAAGGTTCTTCTAAGCAACAAAAGAATAATTATCGTGACATTCAGCAGGAATTTTAAGGAAAACTGTGCTATGAGCTCCAGGCTGCCCTGCATGGGTTAGGATCCACCTGAGTGACTGAATGAAGCATTTCCTCTGCAGCTTCCTCACACACACCGTGGCTAAATTCCATAGCAAAATCCACACCCTGAAGAGTTTAACTCCCTGAGAAAGTGAAACATCTAAAAGAGCCTGCAACTTCCAAGTGAAGAGATGAGAAAACATCTAAAATGCTCTTACTTTTGACAGTAGCTGTCCGGGTGCAGTTGTAGAGGATGGCTAACTCCCCAAAAACTTTGCCAGGTCCCATGGTGCAGAGCTTCACTCCCTCTTTCGTCACTTCAACCTTCCCGTCTGTGAGAAAAAGAAGAGACCGTTTTAAAAGGGCAATTATTTCCGACATTTTAAAAGGTAACTTGAGCTTTTTCAGCCTTGAGTTTTAAAACGTATTTGATTACAGGCCAGGCTGGACAGGGCTTGGAGCAGCCTGGGACAGTGGGAGGTGTCCCTGCCCATGGCAGAGGTGGCATTGATGGGCTTTAAATCCCTTCCCACCCAAACCACCCTGGGATTCTGTACTGTGAACAAAAAACACCAGAGCCCTACAGCTTCAAAGGGAATTAAATGTATTGTGAAGGAGAAACTCGGAAAAAGGTTAAAAGCACCTGCTGCATACAGAAACTTTCAGCACTTGAGGTTTTTTTAGCGGAGCATCTGTGCAGTTAAGAAATACCGTACACTAAACTCAGTGTGAACTTTGTTTCACGTATTACACTTTCAGGTGAAATTGCCCCCAGTTTTTTGTGTTCGAAAAGGAAAAGGTTTAGGTCTTTAACACCACACATGCTAGCGGCAGCGTAATTTTGCTCATTTTCCCTGAGAAACTAATCCCTGAGAACACTCATCCATGAATAACAGAGCCATTATCAAAAGGAAAATTACTCTGACCCGTGGCTATTATTTAATTCCCATCTCCCCACCCCTTTTCTTTCTGAATATCTCATTTTATGAGGCGCAATCCTGCTTTATCAGCTTACCTGTACCACGCCGGGAGGGGACGCGTGAGGAGGAATTAAAACCCAAGGTCGGATGGGAAGAAAGGAGCTCAGGACCAAGCTGGGAGGTTGGAAGTGAGCAATCTTTTAAATCTTGGGGGGCTTGAAAAGGCAGATTTGGAAAGAGAGAGGCGGGAGAAGGGGAGGGAGAGGGGGTGGACGTGAGGGGACAGCCGTGAGGGGGCCGCGGGGGATTCCCGCCGAAAAAAGGGCGGGAAAAAAAGGCGGGAATAAAAAGCGAAAGTTTCCAATCTTAACGGTCACTAAAAAGCCTCCCCTCACAGCCCAAACTGGGAAACAGCTGGAAATTTTATTATGTAATAATAAAATGATTATTGATCAAGCCACAAGTGGCGATTGTGACCCAAGTGTCGCGCGGGCTGTGGGAATGTAAAATGGCAGCAGCGCTTTCTGGAACACAGCAGCACAGCGCTGGGGGGAGGACTCAAATATCTTCATTGCAAGTTAATGTTCATGATTGTTTTTAGAAATGTTTGTTTCGCTTCTTCATATTAAGTATCAATCTAAGAAGAAGCACAGAAACAGATGTTTATCTCAAGAGTAAGCACTATCAACCTTCAGCCGGGCCTCACACACTTCCGAGATTCCTAAATTATTTTGAAGGCTGTAACTTTTTTTGAAGGCTATAACTGAGTTGCAGCAGAGCTGAAATGGGGTTATTTCTGCAAAAAGGTGCAAAGGAAATTATTTCACCTCACTTTTAGCTCACGGGAATCCCATCTTTGACACTGGAGCAGGGGCACAGGGAAGCTGCCCCTCTTCCACTATGGTTTAGTAATAAATGTGCTTTTTTATTACAATTTATTTCCCCAGAGAAGGCCTCCCATTCTCCTGCTGTGTGATTAAGCAATCTGGAACATTAAACACCTCACCATAAGATCCCCAGACCGTGAGCAAAATTCACCTCTCGTGGATTTTAGAAGGTCAAAGGACTGCTGTAGGGATTTTCCCATTTTCTTTTCCTACCTGGCAGCCCATGCAGAACAGTTTCCACAGAGCAGACAAACTGCTCTGATGTATCAATCAGGTAAAGAACCCAAATGAAATGCAACAACACAATACTGAACAATTAATGGAGATACATCTGCAGCTTGCCTTGGCATCTCCTTCAGACATACACTAAATAATGCAAGAGTTGCTTCTCTCCAGGCAGGAGAATCAGGAAAAGCTGCATTTCAGTCTAAATATTAAGCATAATTGAATTGCCCATTTTATTCAATTTACAGCTGAGTCGATTTGGGGGAGCTTTAGCTGCCATATGAACAATGCACTCTTCCGTCAGCTGTAAGAAACTGTTCCATAATGACAGGCAATGCATATTACTTTTCAAATAGAGCTTGAAATAAAAATCTCAGTGTCTTCAATTCTCCGGTTCCAAGGGCTCCAGCCATTCCCTTTCCAGGCTGGACACGAGAAGGTGACCAGAGTTAAGGATCAATACAAGACATCGATGCCTCCAGGAGTCTCCAATCTGCTCCCAACAGAAATATCTGCCAGGAATCCCTTTGACCATGAAGAACTCAAAACATTTTGGGTTCTGCAGACACCCACAGGTCTCAGTTCTTTGCTTTTTTATCCTTGGACACTTCTAGGCATGGGACAGCCACAGCTGCTCGGAGCAAACTGTGCCAGAGCCTCACCTCACCTTGTTGCTTTGCAAGGTATCAGGGAGCTGCACTGAAACTTCAGGAAACTGAGCTTTTCCTGTGAAAGAAACAGTCCTAGGAGTTGGATTTCGACAATTCTTGTGGTTATTCCATGAAATTCAAGAGGGAACAGCTTCCCTCGCTGCCCTGGTCCCCAGCACACACACACCCCCGAGGCTCTCAGCCAGAGCCTCGCTTTCCCAAATTAAACCCTGCGTGCTAATTACATTGTAGTTGCAAATTTAATAGTGGAGCAATTAAAGTATTAATTGCTAAGTGGCTACTTGACTCCAGAGCAGTCCAATGAAGGTTTGCTAACACTCGTGATTGTTTGGAAACACAAACTGCTAATGGTGCGCATTATTCACAGAATTATTCACGGGGTTGTGCCCCAGCCACAGGGAATCTTCTCCACGGTCGCTGTGGACTTTAGTTACACTTCAGGAGGAGGAATATTAACAAAATTCAAACTAAAGCCAGGATTTAGGTTTGTTGGTTTTTTTTTTTTCCTTACAGCCCTTCTTGAAACAGGCTGACACTGAATTGCTTCTGGTGCATCTCCGCCCTGATTTCAGGAATCGTGGAAATAGTGCCTGGGAAATAATCTGCACATGGAAAATCATAGAATGGTTTGGAAGGGACCTTAAAATTCATCTCATTCCACTCCCTGCCATGGGCAGGGACACCTCCCACCATCCCAGGCTGCTCCAACCTGGCCTTGGACGCTTCCAGGGATGGCCACCCTGCACCAGGGCCTGTGCTCGGGAAATTCCTGAATAACCTCCCCGGGATCCCAAGTTAAATACAGATCATTTTAACCCCAGAAGAGTAAAAATACAGATGATTGAGGCACGTCTGAACAAAGCAGGATCGATTTAGTTCCCTACAACACCACCAGCAAAGCAGAGAGGTTTTGTTTTGATGGGGACATTGGGGTTTTGTCACTCTGAGTTCACCCAATTGAACAATTTATTTAAACAACATCTCTGGCTGAACTGCATCCATGTCCCTCAAATGAATGGAAGGATAAAGTAAATGGCACTCATGTGACTCAATCAGGACGATCATTTCTTTCTCCCAATAATTAACTGCTCGTTTTCTCTTTCTGGGCACAGAAGCAAATGGATGAAGCTGACCTGTGACACTTGTCAGCCTCTGTGCAATTTCTAGAACAGACTAAATTTCTGCAATGCATTATCAGCTCTCCCCTTCTCCTCCCAGCAAGAGGGGAGAGGCACTTGCTGCTTCCAGCCAAGATCTTCTGGGACTCCGAAATCCAAACAAACCTTAATTTTAAAGATACGGGAATTTCCAAGAGGGTACCTGAGAACCCCAAGTACATTTCTATCCCGTGGGAGATTTCAATACCAGGGTTTCTTCTGTTGTCCCGGAAAGCCTTTAACACCAGGAAAGAGCCAGGGACATCCCTCCCTTGTATTTCTCTGTACCCAGGAGACACTGAGAGGGCCTAATTCCTTATTTTCAGTTGTCAATCCCAGCAATGCCTTTGAAACATGGATAAGAGCAATGGGTTTAGCATTATTCACATTACTGGTCCCTTTTCAAGTCGTGGACCCTTAGGGGGGAAAAAAGGGCTGGTAATCCCATGAAGGCATTCAATATTCATCACATTTCCATGCCAGGCTGAAAAATAAAACCACTCCTAGTGAAAAATGAGGAATATAAAAAAGCTGGGTTCAGCACGAGCTCATGTATTCCTAGGATATAAATTTCATCACCCAACTCCAAAAATGCCAGGAGGTGGTGAGGAGGATTCCCTCAATCCAGTGCAGGATTCCTGAATGACTGTTCAATATCTGATTTCATCTGTGCCTGTTTCACACTTGGACTGCAGCTTGGTTTGTTGGATGTTATTCAAGCTCTGCTCTGAAAAGCGAGGAATGATTCTTTGCAGGAAGTTTTCTTTAGGAAATAACACTCTGGATGTGCAGATTTTCCTGAACAATGCTGAACAGCTTTCAAAAGTGGCACCTGAGAAGAATCACAAAAGTTACCCTTTACGTGGGAACTGTAAGCCCTGATAGGTTTATCCCTTACCCAAATTCAGGAAAGTTCTGACAGAACAACTACAGTATCAGTGAGGCAAAATAAAAATAATGCATATTTTGCCAAATTTCAAGTTGTTTTCCCACTGCGAATTGTTGCGAGAGTGCTTTGAGTATGGAGAAAATAGCGCTTGTCCTTGGATGCCTCCCTGGGAAAAGGCAAATAAATTCTGACAGCATTTTCCAGACTGATTTCGTTCTAAACTGGCACCTGCGGCAGGAGTTTAAAGCACACCCGGTTTGAGTTGAACAAACTGACTCTACCTCCTGTAAAACCCTCTGGGGGAGGCGGTCCCAATGTGATGGAATTGGGACAGTCACCGGGAGAGTCTCCCCAAAACCTGCACACTACAAATTCTCTTGTTTGGGGGTACTTCCAGTGCCAGAGCTGATTTGGGAGAGTCTGACAGCAGCACAGAGCTGTGCGCAGGTGCCCAAAAGCAGAAAGTATTTCCCAAGCTGGCCCCACCGCCCTGGCAGGGACGTGCTCCCAAAAATGACATCCTAAAACCGCTTTTTACCGCCTGCTTTTGAGAAACAGCTCTGAAGCTGGGCTTGGAGCCACGAATCGCCTTGCCCAATGTCCGCAGCCTGGAGCGGTGACTTCAGCACCGCCTCCTGGACTGAAGTCAAGGCACGCTCCAGAGCAGGAGTTACCGGAGAGAAGGGCAGAGCTCCAGCCCAGCTTCCAGCCGGGCTGCGGGAGCGGTCTGGGAGCAGGGAATGGAAGGAAAGAGGCGATTGCCCAGATCTGTAACACAGAGAGGCTGGCAGAACGGAGAGCCGCTGAGAAAAGGATAAAGAAACTTCCCCTGGCCTTTACAGGGAGGGACTAAAGCTCAGATGAGAGGAAGGCACAGAGCACCAAGAGTGTGGCCACCTGCGACGATCCCAGGACCAGTGAGGGTGGAAAAACCTCCAGGACCATCCAGCCCGAGCTGTGCCCGACGCCCACCTGGTGACCAAACTGCCGACATTGCCCTTGCAAGGAAGGAGAAGTGAGGAGTCCCTGCTGAATTATCCCAGAGGAAATGCTCTGCTGTGCAGGGATGGTCATTCCCAACCATCTCCTCCTGTGACCTTTGCAAGTGAACTCTGCAGCCAGAGCAAAATAAATGGGTTTTTCCAGGTGCCTCCTCTCTGCGAGAGTAGAAAGCTAGTTTGGATTTTTTTTTTCTATTAATACGATTATTATCATTATTATTATTCTTAGGATTTTGTTACAGGTGGACCCACTCCCAAGGGGAAATGCACCTCCTCAAAACCCATATAAAACACTGAAAAATACATACACATGCATACATGTGCCCTGTTTTGCAGGACCTTTACACTGCAATATATCCCTGCTCGAGGGTAAGGAGAGGTGACCTCCAGAAGCCCAACCTCAATTCCTCTGTGACTCACAGAGATTCTGTCTGATGCAAGCTCTGTTTCACACAGGATTGTGTCACCCCAGAATGAGCACTGATCCCACACTGTCCCACTCAGCTGGACAGCTCCCAGAAAATGAGCAGCTCTGCCTGATTCATCAGGAGGCTGGCAAAAAGGAGGGGGAGAGGAGGCTAGGATCATGGGGAAAGCAACAGAAGGCATGGTTTGCTCAGCTCAGTTTTTGGGGAACTCAGGGAGCTGAGGTGACACTGAAGAACCTGTGGGCAGTGGGAGATGCTGGCACTTCATCCTCACTCACACTGCCTCATCCCATTCCAGAAAGTGATCAAAGAGAAGAGATGAGGCTCATATTTGCCCCGGATAAAATATTGAAAAGCCCAAATGCCCTTCAGGGCACGCCTGTCTAATTTGCCTCACTCTTACCTTGCTAAATAACAACTTTCAATCTCAAAAGCAAACAAACCCAAACGCAAACTGCCTTTCCCCCAGGCGTTCTGAGGAAGGACGCAGCCTGCCCTGCCGAGCTGCAGTGCTTGTCCCAAATTTTGGCTCAGCACCTCTTAACCTGCAATTTCAGCTGCAATTCCATGACCCTTTTTTTGGTATTCAAAGCCTGTTGTGAGCAAAACCCTGATTTATTGATTTATTTTTCACAGCTCTTCTAAGGCAGCTAAGATAATCTCCCTTAAAACACTGAGATGTTCCAGTGGAACACACTGAGGAAAGACATGTTTTGCTCACCTGCCCCAAACAGCTGTCAGATCCTGCCATCCAAATTTATGTCCTAGTTGCAAACCTCCTCTCTCGCTTTTAAGAGCTCTCACTTTCATTTCCCGGCTTTTCAAAAATATTTCAGAAGCATTTCAGCACAAGAGAAAACAGCCTTAAGCTGCCCAGGGAAGGCTGAAATTGGGTATTAGGAAAGAGGAAGCCCCCACAGGAATGGGCTGCTGGAAGAGGGGCAATCACCACCCCTGGAAGTGTTGGGAGCCATGTGGATGTGGCACTGGGGACAGGGATTAGAGATGCCTTGGCAGCAATGGGTTAAAGGCTGAGCTCGATCTTGAAGGGCTTTTCCAGCCTTCATGATTCTGTGTCAAAATGTTAAAAAAAGCACCAAGCAAAACCAAAAGTTGAAACCATGAACAAATAAAACAGGGGAACTGGCTAGTCAGTTTTAATTTATCCTTCAATTAAAGTGAAAATCACATTTGATACGTGATGTGATCAGTGATATCAGGACATGCAGTCACTGCAACCTCATGTCAAACATAACACACCAAACCCTGAGGTTGGGATCCCTTGAAACAGCACAAATTCATTCCCTTCTTTCCCTTTTCCCCAGGATAACCATGTGCCTGAAAGGCAGTGACAGAAGAACAGACATGTTTAAAATCCCTCAGACAGCCACTGGCTAGAGAAGCTGTAATTCACAGCAGTAAAAGCCTAATATTGATTCAAATTTACACACCCATAACATCCGACACTCTGTTCTGCAGGTGCACAGCCCCACATCAGTCTGCCTGGAACAGAGCCCTCAGCTCAGTGCCAAACACCGACAGCTCTGCGTGGAAATCCCAAAAAAACCCGCTCAGGGCAGATCCCGAATCGCTCTTCCAGCCTTGAAGGACTTCAAGGACCACATCTTTGAAGGAGGAGAGGTGCTGCAATAACCAGGGAAGTCTTTCCTTCCTCCAAGCCACACCACAATAATCGTGTGTGTCGGGGTGGGTGGGTTGGTTATTTACCCAAATGCTCCAATGCCACAATACTTTGAAAGGCCACTGCCCCCTTAGTGATGCTGCACGTGCTCACAACTCCTTGTTGTGGTAAATAACAGGAAGAGAAGGGTAAATCCACCTGAGGGACACCTGGGGATGAGGATTTCTTTGCTCCTTCCAGCCCACACTGTTTTCCCAAAGAGCCAAACCATTTAGTGCTCCAAGTGCCGGGTGGCTGTGAGCCCACATTTCCCATCCCAGGCCTCACGTTCTCCCAGCACAGCCCCTCCCTGCCCTGTTTTCCTTGTTTTCCTGCTAAACAAACCCCTGGGGTGAGGCTGCAGGGGCTGGGCAGGCACAGCTCTCCCGAGTGACTCCGGTGCAGCAGGAGAAGATCTCAGTGAATGCATTTTCACCTGACACTGCAGTGAGCCGGGCTCTGAGTTACACAGGAGCAGCAGCACTTGTGGGGCTTTCACTCCCTGGCCAGGCACGAGGGGTTTGGAGGAGCTGGTCCATAAAACCTGGCGGCATTTCTGACAGCAAAGTGTTCCTGACAGAACAGGCACTTCAGAATTTCGCTCTGCTCTCTCTCCCCTGAAGGCAGGAACGGAGCGATTTCTCTGCAAAACAAATCCTTTCCCATTTAACACAAATAATTCTCCTCCACGAGGAGCTCTGCCTGCATTCCCAACCATGATCAGAGAACAGAGAACAACTCCAAGCTTCTTCAGTGGGAAAGAAAAGTGCAGGGAGCTGCCCTTCGCATTTGATCCTGCAGCCTTGCAGGGAGATGGATGCCTGTGATTTCCTTATTTCACCCCATATTTAGCCCACTTTGCACCTAACTCTGATTTAAGACCTCTAAAGCATCCTCTGGGGAAAGCAAGGACAGTTCAGAGCTTTTTCTTCTAGGGGAGATGGGAAAATAACATCAGAGGCTCAACCCAAATTTGATTAAAAAATGCCAAGTGTGTCATAAAGCATCTGGAACAATCAAGAAGAGGAGCAGGAATATGAGCAAAGTGTCAGCAGCAGACAAAGTGGGGATTCCTCGGAGACCCTCACACGCCTGAGGGGTCAGGATGCACCATAGCACGGAAATGATGGCACCTACATAACAGTGACTGCACTGCTTTCTGCTCCTTTACAGCCCCAATTCCCTCCCTGTTTGTCCCACAAATGACTCCGTGGTTTCTCCCAGAGCTTTTCAGGAGCCGTTTCCTTCCACAAGACTCCAAAAATCCAGAGTTCACTGGGAAGCAGGGATGGGAGGCAAAGAAAAACGCAGGGCTTAAACCACACTAGAGCAGAGAATCCCAGAGAATCCCAGGATGGTTTGGGTGGGAAGGGACCTTGAAGGTCAAGACAAAGGGCTGTGAGGAAGTTTGGACCCATTTTTATACAATCTTGGGGAGCATCCACTTGGAAGATCCAGGTAGGAGCAATTATTTATTCTTCCAAGACTTGCTGAGTGATCACTGCTTGAGCACTGTTTGGAAGCACAAGCTCTCATTCCAAATCCAAGCTGACAAACGGGAAAATGACAAGATTGGAAACACCTTGTGATATAAAGGGACGTGATTTCTCTGTCAAATGCTTTTGAAGTCTCTTCTGAAAACACAACAAATTGAGTTTTAATTACTTTTGCATACATTGAGTCTGCGCTGAACTTTCAAGTAGCAAAGCTCCATTTCACTCGCTGCCGCTGCAATTTGCACCACTCCAGGTTAATGCAATGTCTTCTCCCTAAAAATGTGAAATGCATTCTTCTATGAGCTGCTGCTTCATGTTTGCAAATCAGCACGTCGGCTGGGCTCAGAAAATGTGATTTATTACTGTCTGGGACATGAGAGAGCAGCAGGAATCAGGCTCTGATGATGGAGGGAATACAGACTGACAAGTCCCATTTGCTTCTGAGCTCTGTCACCAGTCTTGACTGTAGAAAAGGGGGGAAAAAAATCTGATATTGCTCTCTCTGGGCATGCAGAAAGCAAAGCACCCAGATGGGATCATCTGCCTGCAAACAATGTCTCAGCTCACAGGCAGTGGCTTCGTGTGATTTGGTGCCATTAAGAGACTTTTCCTCAGCAGGCCCAGAAGTTTTAGTAATCCTGGAACATGGGAAGTGCAAGGGCCAAAGATTAAAGCCAGACTTTAGTGCCCAGGCCAACAAAATCAGGCTAGGAGCTTGGAGTTTGGATGGGAAACAGGTCTCGCCTGTTTGGAATTATTTTCACATGGCAAACATCTGTTTTCATGGCCAAAGCCCAGGGCTTGGACTCTTCCTGCCTTCTCCATTCCCACACCGGATTGCTCACACTGCCTGAGACGCTGAATCCCAAAATTACCCAATCCAACACAATCCTGGGTGGGAAGGGACCTTAAATCCCATCCAGTGCCACCCCTGCCATGGCAGGGACCCCTCCCACTGTCCCAGGCTGCTCCAAGCCCCAATGTCCAGCCTGGCCTGGGACACTGCCAGGGATCCAGGGGCAGCCACAGCTGCTCTGGGCACCTGTGCCAGGGCCTGCCCACCCTCCCAGGGAACAATTCCTAATTCCCAATATCCCATCTGGCCCTGCCCTCTGGCACTGGGAAGCCATTCCCTGGCTCCTGTCCCTCCATGCCTTGTCCCCAGTCCCTCTGCAGCTCTCCTGGAGCCCTTCAGGCCCTGGAAGGGCTCTGGGGTCTCCCTGGAGCCTTCTCCTCTCCAGGAGATCACCCGCACCTCTCCCAGCCTTCCCTCCCAGCAGAGCTGCTCCATCGCCTGCCCAGCAGGGATTTGTCCCCAGCACGGATGCAAACACTCTCACAGAGACATTTTCATTCCTTTCCTTGCTAAATGTTTCACCAACCCCAGCACCCATTTCCTAGAAGGCATGAGAAGGGGAAGGACAGGATGAGCAGGGCTCAGAGTGCTCTGGGACTGAAACCAGCAGAGCTGCAAGAACTGATCCCTAATCAGTATAAACCAAACACAGCGGGACCACAGGATCTGGGGAAATGCTCACAAAAATGAAAATCAAAGTTCACAGGAAACTGAAATTGCAGAAGGGAACATCACTTAAGGACCGACATCCACAAAAGAGCTGGAAAGGTTACAGACGAGAAAAGAAACACAGAACCACCCACAGAGCTCATCTGCTTTGTCTTTTTTTCTGTGGGAGCGCAGAGGGAGACCAGAGGAGGAGGACAAAAAGCCAAAGAGGGTCCCAATGCTGAACTTTCACATGGATTTCTGCTCTGAGGGAGGTGATTTACTCCTTTCCATTGTCCTTTCCAGAACCAGCTCCCAACTCCTTCCCAGGAGGATATATTGACTTCTTTTCCATTGTGCAGTTTACATAAAGCTTTTTTTTACTCCTCTAAGTGGCTGCCTTTCTTCTGCAACCTGTGATTGCCCTGACACTCCTGCAGGTTTTTAATATCAAGCACAGAATATTCTCTTGAACACTAAAGAACACTGAAACTGTGCCTTGCACAACACTGCAGAGCCATAAATTCAGACGATAAATTCAGATGATGGTCACAGGTTTCTCCAGGGCTTTGAATTTGTCATCAAAGAGGTGCAAAGTGTCTCAAAGAGAAACCCTCTGAGGATACTCCAAACTCAGTCATGGAAGAAAGCTGTCCTCCCCAAAAACCAATTTATCATGCTCTGGATGAGTGAGCCCCTTTCCAAGTGATGGTCTCATGATTGAATATCACCTCCCCAACAGGATCTACCCTTTGGAAATGGAAAATGAAAAATTGCACTGCTGTGGTTGATGAGTTGTTGATCCATCTTTGAGCTTCAGCCTTGGCAAATTTGATTGTAAAAAAAACCCAACTGCAGTTGAGAACTTTTGCTGGGTACAAAAGGTTATAACCAAGAGTAACCACCCAGAAACCCTCCTGCCAGGGAGGAGCCTGCAGAGCCTCTGTGCACAATGTGCCCGGGGCTGGGCAGTGCCCAGGGCACAAGTTGTGCCTGCTGTGCAGGGGGAGCTCCCTGGGCTCAGTCGCTGCCGTTCCTGTGTGCCATGGCTGGCCCCGGAGCAGAGCCCGGCCCTGCTCGGAGCCTCCCTGCACACAGCCATGGACAGCCAGGGCTGAGGGCCCCTCTCAGCTGGGGCTCCTCTGGAGCTGAGCAGCCCCAGCTCCCTCAGCCTTGCCTGGGCACCATGGGCCATGCTCCAGGCCCTTGCTCAGCTCTGCTCCAGGAGCTCCTGTCCCTGCTGGGCTGAGCATCCCGAGCTGGCACAGCGCTCCAGAGGTGCTCCAGGGCTGGGCACAGGGCCACGATCCCTGCCTGCCCTGCTGGCAATGCTCTCCTGCTGCCCCACACCAGCACAGGGACGGAGCCTGAAGGGGGAGAGGTGCAGGACACATTCCACAGTTCCCAGAAGGAAACGAGGACAGTGACTCCGAGCGGGATTCGGGTCTGGATGGTCCTGCTCCCCTGTCAGGCTGTCAGTCAGGAGGGCTCACTGCCGGAGTAGCTGCAGGGAGGGAGCTCGCTGTGCTGCCAGCTGAAAGGGCAAGGGCTGAGCAGAGCCAGCCGCGTCCTGCTGAGCCACGAGCGCAGGGCTGACAGAACAAGAGGTTCTCCGCTGCTCCTCCAGCCTCCCCAGCCCCTCCTGCCGTCCCCAGTGCCAGCCGCAGCAGAGCCATCACCAGCACCTCAGGGATTTCCAAGGGATTTGCACCTGTTCAGTAAGGTTTTGAATCCCACCTGCCAGACTGCCACCTGTCACAGGATCTGACTGTGCCAGGAGCTACCTGGAGCTCCCCCCGAGGCCAGAACAGCTCTCCCGAGGATGCTGAGGAAGGCGGACATGGTCAAGGCCGAAGGCTGGGTGGTTATTCCTCAGCAGATCCCAGGGATGGGGATGAAGGAAAGGATCACCTGGGGATGCTCTCACAAGGCCCAGATCCCATAAACCCGGGGTGTCCGACATTGTGTTGCTCAGCAGGCACTTGGCCAAGAGCAGCAAGCACCACGATTCTCCTGGCTCGGCCCTCATGGGAAGCCTGGAAACAGTGAAGGATGGCTGTGACAACAGCCAGAAAATGTACCAAAGGTCTGGGATTGAGCACCAAAGGTTCAGACCCAGCCTGTCCAGAAGACAAGCTCTTTCCTTGCATTAATTATCCACTTCCACTGGCAGAAGGGAAAAACATCCATCAGGCACTTCCAGGCCTCTTTGGGAACTCAAAAGCACAGCCTTGTGTGACTGAGGGCAACACATTTGAAGAAGGGGAAGACAGTTCTCCTCCCTGCCAGCAGTTTGTTTGCCAGCCTGCCTGCTGGATTCAGAGCTCTGTTTGGAGAGGAAACATTGCTTTGGATACCTCGAGACGGCGAGATTCAAACGGGAAATAAAAACAGCAGGAGCAAAGAAAGCACAGACGCCTGTGGGAAAGGTCCGACTAGAGCATGCCCCAGGGCGAAGAGGCCATGCAGACCACAAACACGCCAAGAAATGCCAACAGGGCAGGATTTGGGAGGGAGAAGTGATGGCAGATCCCTTCCCCTCCAGGACACCTCAGGCTTTGCGTTTCAAGTGTTGGATGTGCCCAAGGCTCCGGACAGGTGGAGCTGGGAAAGAGCAGGGATGGGCAGTGCAGCACAGCAGCCTCGGGAAATGGGGAAATTAAAATTGGACTCTCAGCCCTGGGCAGTGGCTGAACATCCCTGGTTTGCAGGCAAGGAGCTGGGCACGACGACCTCACCCTGAATTCCCCTCTTCACCTGAAAACCCTTTCCCCATTCTGCATCCCCACTTCCAGCTTCTCCTGTAAAGGCTTCAAAAGCACGAGAGGCAAAGATTGGAAGCGTTCATTACATGCTTACCTAAATTAAATGTCATTATTTACATTTTCCTTAGTTGGATAATTGTGTTTCTGGGCAATTTGGAAAATAGGAATGTTGTGAAATAAAGGCATAATGTGCTTAATTTGATGCACCTGCTCCATCCCTGCTTCCCAGCAAAGAGGAAAGGCCTCCCCTCGGATTGCGGCGGTTCTGTTGAAACTTCCATTTCCTTTGTGCAATTAAATCCATTAAAAGCCACACATGGATATATGCAATTCCCTTAAATTCCACTTCAGGGAAGAAGAGGCAAGAGCTGAGGGAGCAAGAAGTCGTCTGGAAGGTTTTACGACACAAGCAAGTTTGCATTAAAATTTTAAACCTGCTAGATTTTGTTACAAGCGCCCATCTTTGCTCTTTTCCAGAGCCTTTCGGTAGGAAAGGAAGTCAAGGAAGATTTACTGCTCCGACTCCACGGACTCTTATCTCCCCCACACACACTTACAGGAGCAGCAATTCGGAAATAATTGAAACTGTACTGCAGAACAAGAGCTACAAACTCCTGATCAGCATCAGGAACATGAACCCCATTGAGGGGGAAAAATGGCAAAGATTTTCCCAGCAGCAGGCACAGCTTGTTGTACCTCTCCTGATTGTGGAGCTGCTCAGCCAAGATTTTTTAATATCCGTGCATTCAAAGGAGCCCAATTTCATCACAGACCACCCTGACTCTTCTCATTTTTATTTGTGTTGAACACGTAACCCCAAGGATGGGTTACGGAATCGGGATCACCGCGGCTCTTCTAATTTACACTTTAAAACAGCAAACGAGGGCTGATGATTTCCTTACATGTAGGAACCAATTAAGAGCAATTTATTACAGATAATTTCTGAGGGTTGCCACGAAGCTGCTGGCAGGGGGGAGCACATTAACTCACTGTTTACACACAGTTTACTCACAGTTTGTCCCTGCATCGCCTCTCTTCAAGCAGCTCTTCAGAGCACCTGAATTTGTGGGAACAACAACTGCAGAGCTGTAACCTACCATTGATTTTTACTTAACCCAGCTCCTGCTGGAATTGTTGCCTTGGAACACAAAACCTGAGTTTTCACCTGAGATTTTTTGCTCATTTCTCAGCCTGGTTCGTCCCAGAGATTTAACCACAGATTGGACATACAACTCCTAAATCTGTCCATAATTTTGGGGGTTTTGGTTCATTTCTCAGCCTGGTTCATCCCAGAGATTTAACCATGGATTGGACATACAACTCCTAAATCTGTCAATAATTTGGGGGGGGTTGGTTCATTTCTCAGCCTGGTTCATCCCAGAGATTTAACAATAATTTGAACATTCAACCCCTAACTCTGTTTATAATTTTGGGGACATTGCACCTTGTGGGCACAGGTCCCAAATCAACTCAGTTCACGGGAGCTGAGGAACCACTGGAACCCAAACTCCACGTTCAGGAGGGGCAAATCCACACGGATGGGGGTGATGGATCTGCTGGGGCCAAGCAGGAGGGAAGCACTGTCCAGCCCCAGGGAGGATTATTCTCCCTGGGGCTATGGGAAAGGGTGGAAAGCTGCAGGTGGAAGCAACAAGTCCCAGAGGGCTGGGACAGGACAGACAGAGACATTTGGGAAGGTAAATCTCAGGGTTGGATGGACTTCTTGGATCCATCCCAGGCATCTCTCCCACCCTGCCTGGTGTGGTGGTGGGGAGCTGTTCTGCTGGGAGGTCATGGGGCTTGCATCCCAACCTAGAACCAACCTGAAACGTGGGATTTTGGGTCAAAGTGGGATTTTGGGTCAAGCTGGGACAGGACAGACGGGGAGATTTGGGAAGATAAATCTCAGGGTTGGATGGACTTCTTGGATCCATCTCTCCCACCCTGCTCGGTGTGCTGGTGGGGAGCTGTTCTGCTGGGAGGTCATGGGGCTTGCATCCCAACCTAGAACCAACCTGAAACGTGGGATTTTGGGTCAAAGTGGGACACAGAAATCCTGGATTTCAGCTTTGGCCAGAGGCAGCGCCAGGCTAGGGAAGATTTTTAGCTCCAGTGAGGCCACCCAGGGCCAGAAGCTGCTGATTTGTGTGTGTTTGACTGGAGAACTTCAGCAGCACTCCATTAACAGTTTGTTGTCCCAGTTTAATTGAGCACGAGCACTTAACATTTACTTTTCACAGGCACTTGAGCAGGGAAAATCAGATCTCATTTTAAAGGCTAACAGTGCCAAATTCTTTAACTCCCAGGGACAAGCTCTTCGGATAATCAATGAATAGCCAGGACAATCAATTTTTTTGGTTATTCTGAGATATGCTCCCAACTTATAGAGCCAATCTGGAGCAGAGAAAAATGATAACAACTGAAAAGGAGCCCATGGCTAGGCAGGTAGCTGTTCTTACAGACGGCACCACTGAGGCTAATGCAGCACGACAGGCTCTGCACTTCCCCATTCACGGAACACCAGGGAAAAAGGAAGTTTAGGATGCAGATCGATCCCTGCACTGGTTCTGCTGCCAGGGAACATTTACAGGAGCTGCTGCGCCAGGAAAGCATGGAAGTACGAGGAGATTCGGGCTCTGAGCAGGGGAAAATGGGCCAGGGATAGAGTTCGGAGTAGGGTTTGGCACTGAAAGCACTGAAACATGAAAGCATGGAAATATGAGGGAGATTGGGGCTATGAGCAGGGGAAAAAGGGTCAGGGATAGAGTGTGGAGTAGGGTTTGGCACTGACAGCACTGAGCCAGGAAAGCATGGAAATACGAGGGAGATTGGGGCTCTGGAAAAGGGCCAGGGATAGAATCTGGAGTAGGGTTTGGATTAGGGTTTGGGTTTGAGCCCTGCCCCGGAGCAGCACTAAATCACCTGTGGCTGCATTTGAGCCCTTCTGTCCCTGTGCTTTCCCTTCCACTGCCGCTCACACAGTGCCAGCTCCTCGTTTTTCCAAGGGAATCACCAATTCGTGAAGGTTGGAAAAGACCCCCAAGAACATCGAGTTCCTGACTGAACACCAGCCCACGAAATGCTGCACAGCACAAAGTGCCCAGCGAGAGGAGCAGCTGTGAGGAGCTGCAGGTGTACTCAGCTGCACAGCTTTTCCCACAGTTTTTCCCGTTTTATGGACATGCAATTCCCACCGCTGAAGCACAGGGATGGGAACCGTGTGTCTTCAGCAGGCTCGAACCTCTGCGGCAGCAGCGAGCGAGAAAGGATGAGAATGGGATTTCAAAACAGCTGCTCTGCCAAATTCAGCCGCAGCAAACATCACCACAAGGCACATTGCTGCTGATTGGTTTTGCTCCCGGAGCCTGAAAGGCAGGAGTTATCCCAGAAGGAAAAGCCACGGAAGGATGAGGGGCAATAGGGGACTCGAGTTTCACACAGAGCAATTCGCACACCCTGTGAGTTCTGCCCATTCCAGCGGATGACAAATCACGATTTAAGGAGAAAAGCAGGGAGCTCCTTTTCTACCAAACACTGATTCTGTGCAATTGCTCTGCCTGACAGGGAAAAAAAGAAGCAAAAAGCCAAGGTGGGGCGGCTGTGAAATGATGCAATCACTCCACATCTAAATGGCACATTAACAACCACAACCTCCAGTTCATCTCTCCCAATTTGTGTGTGCAGATTCTTAAAAGTCAGAGCTGGAGCTGCTCACATCCTCCGGGAAAGGGAAATGAGGAATCCTGCTTAGGCTACCGGGGGAGTTGGTTTTGCACCATTATTGCTGAAACACACATTCCTGAGCCCTCACATTTTGTTATTTTGCTTTTTCCCCATTGCCAAAGCTCCCGCTGGCTTTGCCAGTGGGCAGCACAGGAAGTCCTGACACTTGCAGGGATCCAGGGACAGCCACAGCTCGTGTGGAAAAGTCGCTGATGTTAACTTACAGCAGTTCTGAAAGCTGAGGGAATGTTTTGTCTTGTTAAAACAGCACCGTAAGTTCTACAGAACAAGCGCTTTGCTGGCAGAAAAACAACCTTTAATACACTGGATGGCTTTCCCTGGCAAATCCTACCTCTGTTTGCCAGTCAAGTGCGCTTTAGTCAACACAACAGCTAAGAGATGGCTCTGGCTTTTGTTGCTCTCTGCTATGGAGAATTTGGGGCAGCTGCCAGCTCAGTAAATGCTGTGTGTGCAGAGCAGATGCTGGAATAGACACCAGGATATACATTAAAGGAGAGCACACATTAATGGCTGCCCCAGGTGGAACAGCATCTACTGCAACACCAACATTTCTGTGTCCATCCCCAGCTGGAAACGGTTCTGCCACCTCAGAGCACCAAATCCCCCTGCAGAGCACCTCAGACTGTTTCCTAGCTAAGCTATTTTGCCTAATATTCTTCCAAAATATGATTAAAAGGGAGAAGTTTGGATTTTAAAAACCGCATTCACAGTTCTCCTGTATTTTGCAAGGCAAACGATAAATTACCCACATGCCACAAATGCCAACTCCCCAGCTGACAGCCCTGCGTGGCAAGGCTTACAGTCCTCTGTAACTCACGGATACAGTGGGAATTTTTTAATTGTGTGTTAAATACAGTAAGGAACTGAACACAGCAGAAGACCCAAACCTTCCAGAACCTTTCCATGGCTTCTAATCCCATCAGAGCAGAAGACCCAAACCTTCCAGAACCTTTCCATGGCTTCTAATCCCATCAGAGCTGAAAAATCACAGACTCATGGATTAGTTTGGGCTAGAAGGGACCTTCAAGTCCATCCCATCCCACCCCTGCCATGGGCAGGGACACCTCCCACTGTCCCAGGCTGCTCCAAGCCCCATCCAGCCTGGCCTGGCAGAGAACTGTTGTTTTTCAGACCCCGAATCAGCACTCAGGGCACAAGCAGGAGTTAAAGAAAACATCTTTCATCTTCCTGAAGCATTCTGTGAGCACTGGAGCTGCCTCAGGCTCTGCACCACGCAGGGATCCTCACACCTCCCTCCCCATCCCCTCGCTTTTCCAAGGAAATGAAACCGCTGGGAATTCAGGCAAAGAGGCGCCCACAAATCAGGCCCTGCCATTCCTCCCTTTGGGTGGTGACAAACAGCCCCACGAGGAAAAGAAAAAAAGCAGTGTCTGCAAAAACCCAGCCAGCTTTTCTTTTTATGAGGCTGTTCGTCTCTCTTCAGGGCACCTCAGAAATGCATCAGGAATTTGATAAAAATTGCTCATCCCAACACAGCACCTGGAGGTGGTGCAAACCTGGGAAGTCTTTTATTCCCCCCCTTAAACAGAACCAGGAGTTTTCCTTGAAGCACAGAATGCCAGAAGGGTTTGGGTTGGAAGGGATTTTAAAGCGCATCCTGTTCCAGCCCCTGCCAAGCTGCTTCCCTGCTGTCTCATACCCAATTTTCCTGGTTTTGCCCTGGATTTAGGGGGTGAAGGGCCCTGTGGAAGCGTGCAGTGAACAAAGGTGGGCACCTGCAGTGGTGCCCTTGCAGGGGAAGGATAAACAAGTATTTTTGCAAAGACACAAGCTGTCCCCTGAAATGAAACGGATGATGGCACTGCCAGAGATTGATGAGATGTGCGAGGAGAGAAAATTCCGTGTGGGAGGCAGGGGCCATAAATAAAGGGAGATGAAAAATTTCCTGGGAGGGTACAGGTGCACAGAAATTCAGGTCTGCAGCTCCACAGGCCGTGACTCCTTGGGAAATCTCTCCCCGGGGTGTGCAAAGCAGAGGGACTCCTGCAGAGAGCCCAGGCCTGCCTCTGCTGGGCACGGACACACCAGAACACCGGGAATTCCTGCCAGGGACACACCAGGAACACCAGGAATTCCTGCCAGGAGCACCGGGAATTCCTGCCAGGGACACACCAGGAACACCAGGAATTCCTGCCAGGAGCACCGGGAATTCCTGCCAGGGACACACCAGGAACACCAGGAATTCCTGCCAGGAGCACTGGGAATTCCTGGTCAGGAACACCAGGAATTCCTGCCAGGAACACCGGGAATTCCTGGTCAGGAACACCGGGAATTCCTGCCAGGAACACCGGGAATTCCTGCCAGGGACATGCCAGAGCACTGGGAATTCCTGCCAGGGACATGCCAGAACACCGGGAATTCCTGCCAGGGACATGCCAGAACACCGGGAATTCCTGCCAGGGACATGCCAGAACACTGGGAATTCCTGCCAGGGACACCAGGAATTCCTGGTCAGGAACACCGGGAATTCCTGCCACAGACACACCAGGAACACAAGGAATTCCTGTCACAGACACGCCAGGAACACCAGGAATTCCTGCCAGGGACATTGGGAATTCCTGCCAGGGACACACCAGGAACACCAGGAATTCCTGCCAGGGAACCCCTGTGCCCGGCTGTTGGTGCCAGAGAGCGTGGCCAGAGCCCAGCCCAGGGAGCCTGGAGACTCCAGCTCAGCTCTAGCCACAGGAACTTGCTCAGTATTTGGGCAAAACCCCGAAAACGAGGCAGTGATGAAACCGGAGGGAAGGAACCCACGGCATAGCTCTCCTTTCCCTGTGTTTTGAAGAGTGGGACATAAAAATGCAAGAATTCCAGGTGGATTCCTCGTGCCTGATGCACTGACGTGCTGATCAAACAGGACAAGGACCTTTTTTTGTATTAAATGCTGCTTTAGCTCAGCACAGCACCAACATTCCCTTGATTTCTTTTCCTCATCTCCAGCCAAACAAAGATGTCAATGATTCCTCCTCTAAGTGCTGTGCTTACACCGATGTCAACACACAGCCTTGGAAAGCAATACGTGGACACAGAAAACCAAAAGCAGCCCTTTTTTTTGGTCCTGATTAATTAGCCCAGCTAATTACAGCTAATTAGAGCCAGCTGAGGACTCCTGGGTGTTCCAGGGGACAGTGGCTGCTGCACTTCACACAGAGCCCATGTCAGTGGTACCCAGAGCTCTGAGCAGCAGTGGGTGCTCCAACCCCAAAGCACATCAGAAAGGGAAAAGGAAATTAAACCAGCCCTCAAATTACCTCAAAGTTGCTCATTTTCTGTCTTCTTTTATTACTGCAGAGCACCGTGCAGCTTTTTCAAACACTCCCATGACCCAGGTCCTTAAAAGCACCAGCCTTAAACCCAACAGACTCAACCAAAGCCAAGAGGAGCAAGAGCTTTCAGCTTTTTTCCCCACAGAGCTGTGATAAATCAAACATTTCAACCTGATCTCATCAAACAAAATGCTTGGAATGATGTTCAGAGCATCTTAATGACCTCTGGATTTTCAAGCTGGCTGCAGGAGAAACACCAAAACCCAGATGGGCTTCCGCCAGGAACAGGGTCACGGGCTGGAGAGAGGGCAGGTTCAAAAGGAAAACACAAAATGATGGTTTGTCTTTCAGCTGAGGGAAATGGAGCAGCAAAACAAAATCTTCAACTCCAAACTGTATTTTACTGGCGCTGGTAGAGTAAAAATTCCAGCACGTAGCAGTGCTGCACACAGATCCAGCCCAGGGAATCACACAGTCTTTTTCCAGCCGCACCACTCAGCTGACAAAGGGCGGATTGAATCCCAGAATTCCAGAATCCCAGAATTCCTCAATTCCATAATCCCAGAGTGGTTTGGGTGGGAAGGGACCCTAAAGTCCATCTCATTCCACCCCCTACCATGGGCAGGGACACATCTCAATATCCCAGGGTGCTCCAAGCCCCAGTGTCCAGCCTGGCTTTGGACACTGCCAGGGATGGACACAGCTGCAGGATTTGCCCTTCCAAGCTGCCCCCAAGCCCATGCCAGAAAATTTCTTGCCTTTTTGACCAGGGCTCTCCAGTCCCCGCATCATAAAGCCATTTATAACTTATTCCAATGCTGCCATTTGCTGTCATGTCTACTCCAGGTGTTCCAACTCGGGCAGAAAGGGTTCCTGGGAAGTGGGTGACATTCCTTTCGGATATATGAAATGAGCTGTCAAAGCCCAGGCAGGGATCCTGCATTCACAGGGCTCACGACTCCCACTCAGTGCTTTGAACTTCAACTGGGCTTGAACCAGCCTCCCTCGGCAGAAACCTTTCATTTCCACGGGGCTCGCACGAAAACATTCCCATTCCAACCCAAATCCCTCAAGCTACGTTGCCTCTCTGATTTGTGACTGGATGCAAGAGCAAGATTAGAGCTTTGCCAGCCCCAGATCTGCCTACACCTTGTCAGCTCCCCGACTTCAAAAGAGCCCCACAAAGGAGCGAGCACCGCTGCAGAGATGCTCACGGCAGCGGGGACTGGGCTGCTGGGGGCACAAACCCCTCCCTGCTCAGCCCATTCCTTCACGAGGGAGACAGAAAACCCAGACCTTGGGGTAATGGGACAACATGAAGAGAGCAGCTCCAGAAGGGTCCTGCAGCAGGCAGTGACAGCGTGACAAACTCCCTGCCCTTCCAAACCCACCGTTCCCCACTCCCACACTGGGAGGGACCCAAACCCCCGGAGCCGCTTGGAGCTGCAAGGGCTCTCCAGGCGAGCCCTGAGAGCCGGCACAGGGTCCTTTTTGGATCTGAAAGGATGAGATGTACCTCCAAATCTATATGGGGACGCGGGGGGTGTCACACGCCCCCTCCCCTGGCTGTGTGACAGCAGCCACTGCAGAGCAGGGAACGGCGAAGGCGCTGATTGGGAAAGCAGTTTTAAAACCTTCCCAATTTCCAGTTCTCCCCTCGGTGCCAGAGCTCTCCCGTATCCCACTGTCAGGTTAATTGCCTGCCAAACGGCGCTGGGAGGACTCGGGGAGCAGAAATGATTTACCTGGAAACCGATGCTGGGGACCTGAGCATTAGTAAAAAGCCTTTTTAAAGCACAGCAGCTGCCCCTCAGCTCCGGGGACACAAACACCCTGCCAGTCCTGCCTGTCCCAGGGATGGAGCGAGCCAAGATCCTGCACTGCCGGGGTGGCACAGGCCTGGGAGGGACACGGATTCAGCTTTCCGAAGGAAAACCCATCCCAGCGCCTGCCAGACAGCACGGGGAGGATGGCAAGAACCAGCCAGGGACGTGTGAGGGAAATGCCAGGGAATCCTTCAAGCGAAATTGGAAATGGGAAGGTCGTGCTGAGAGGATAAAAATATCTGTGCCTGCGTTCCCACCTGGCTTCAGCTTTGGTTCCTGAGCTCTTCCAGTCAGTCCCCCACCCCAAATGTGTTCCCCAAATCACTTCACCTTCTCCTAATTCCCCACCAGGGCCACACAACCCTTCCACAGGCAGGAATCTGCACCCCCCACATT
>VZRL01000083.1:2230-58004 GCA_013397895.1 Origma solitaria
GGAGATACTAATTCGGACCAGCCCATCAAAAACCTTATAAAAACCCAAATTTGACCAGCCTCAGGAGCTAGCTGGGTCCCTCTGCCACCAACATCAGCAGACGTGGGTCTGTGCAGGGTGCCTGGTGTCTCTCCTCGCTGAATAGCAGTGAGGTAGAGACTGGGTCGGGTGCTGGGCCTCTTACCCCTTTCAGGGGCTTATGCTTAAAATTTTCTTTGAACTTAAGGCTAGCTTAAGTTCACCACCCGGCCTTGAGGATTTCCTCTCTTCATCAGCCAGCCGGTAGCCGGGGGAGTCTTATTACCGTACCGGGACCTTCTTTTTGTGCTTTTTGTTTTCTCTTTTTTTTTACCTCGGGATATTCCGGACCTCGTGGGCTTTTGTAATAAACAACATCTACCTCAACCCACGAGTGTGAAATTGTCTCTTTTTATGACAACCATTTATTTCCAGCCACCCTACCACGGGCAGGGACACCTCCCGCTGTCCCAGGCCAATCCAAGCCCCATCCAACCTGGCCTTGAACACTTCCAGTGATGGAGCAGACACAGCCTCGCTGGGCTACCTGTGCAAGAGCCTCACCACCCTCACAGGAAAGAATTTCTTCCTATTATCTGATCTAAACTTATTCTGTGACACTTTGAAACCATTTCCCCTTGTTCTGTCACTACATCTTTCTGTAAAAAGTCACTCTCCATCTTTCTTGTAGGTTCCCTTCAGGTACTGGAATGCTGCAATAAGGTTACCCTAAAGCCTGCTCCATTCCAGGCTGGAAAATCCCAATTTTCTCAGCCTTTCCTCATAGGAGAGGTGCTCTATCCCTCTAATCATCTTGGTGGCCCTCTAGACTCACTCCAACAGGTCAGTTAATGTGCTTCTTGTTCTGGGGACCCCAGGACTGGATGACCCCAGAACATGGATGCAGCATGTTCCTGGCTCATGGAGTAGAGGGACGGCGTGTACGTGTGTCTGTACATATCTATATATTTATGTGTGTGTGTGTTTATATGTTAATTATGTAATATAAAGAAATATCATCCTCACTTCCCTCTCTATGTGCCAATTTGACTCAGAGGGGAAGTCACCACTGAAAATGTATCTTGAAATCAGACCTTTGAAATATGTTTGTTCTCTTGAGATGGGAATCGACACCTCCGTGGTTAGGATACTTTGGAAAAGTTCTAATCTCCACAGTAGGACAGGAGCTCTGGGTATTTGGGACTGCTCATTAAAGCAAAATAGCTTTTTAAAAACCTGTTTTTCAAAATAAATTTCCCTTTAACTCCCTGATGCCAGCAGATTTCTCCCTTGTGATAAGTCCACTAGCAGCTCAAAAAGAATAAATAAATAAACATGAAAATGCCTGGCTGCTAATGAGGGTCCCAGAAGCAGGACTGGAGCTTGATACATCACCTCTGCTGCTTGATTTCTGTGGGAAGGTTCCAGCCCCTGCATGATGTCAGCCTGAACGTCTGGCTCCAATACCTGAATTTTCATAAATTTTCCAATCAACTCTGGAGTCCCAAAGGGGCTGTAACGACTTAAAATCAAGGATTCAGGAGAGCTGCAGTTGTGCAGTGTGTGGGGTAGCCTCCTGTTTATCTTGCCTCATCACTGAGTGCTGGAGCATTAAGCTGCTGCTGCTCTCTGCAGATTGATGGCACAGCCACGTGACACTTCTTCAGGGTGCACTCGTGTTAATTGAGATAAATATTCTTCTGCAAGATGCAGCTGGTGCTCAAGAAGTCCTGGAAGATACATTATCTGATTTGAGGAGGCCTATTTCTGATGATTTGTTTTCATGTTACACAGTACCGAGGGTGAGTTTTTTGGTTCTGTGTCAGTATCTATAATTTTGGGAGTAATCTGGTGCTCCTTTTCTCAGCAAAATTGTTTTCTAACCCATGTGCCTGTGTTGTACTCACAGCTGCAACTCTGCGGGTTCAACTCTTTTTGTGTTCTGAGCTCTTTTCACAGAGGAACAAGCTCAGATGGAGAGTTGTTTTTAGTGAAAGCTTCATCAAATATAACTGCTCCTTCCTCGGAAATGGAATAACTTATGCACGACCCAATCCTTGTTCAAGTTAAGGGACATATAAGCAGAAGTGTCCTGTGCTCTGACATCTTCAAGTGGCAAAATTTCCGCTCATGGCAAATAACAAAAGGAATTTCAGGGTTTCCTATCCAATGCCCACCTGTCTCCTGCCTTCTGACCCCCAAATCCTCTATTTCTAAGCTTCCTGAACAAGCATGAATATGGATTATATTCCTTTGGAAAGAGGGATCTGTTTCAGTCCTCATACATCTGTCTCTCCCTGTTTCTTCTTCTAACCAGTGCTAAACCTTTACATTGTGCTTTCTTTCATGAATCAACGTTCAACTAAGTCTGTTGAAAATCTAGGTCATGGGAATTACCATCATCTGAAATTCATAAATAATTGGGAGAAAAAATTTAGTCAGAATAGCAGGAGAAGCAAGGAGATGGGTTTTTTCTACTCTGATTTGGCATATAATGTACTAAGGAAGAAAGAAGTAAGGAAGAAACCAGTATTCCCAAATACCGTGCAACACATTTTGTTATTTATTGAAAATATGCTTAAATTTCCTTTATTCTTCCTTCCTCCATGACAAACAGAAACCTCAAAAAAAACATAGAAAAAGCCAGTACTTCAACTAATGAGCAGCTGAAGACTGAAATTTTTTTCCCACCAGTGTTGGAGCCTGTGTAAACAGTGGCTATATCAAAGGTTAAGTGTCTTCCCATATGTGAAGTCGGCTGTGCAATGGTCTGTGGGACGACCATAAGAGCCCACCTGATCCTTTTCATGACTGTAGTTGAGAAGTTGTTTCCCCATTTGAGTGTTTTATTTTAAATTATGCGAAGTTGCCACTAACTCTTTAGTAATACACAAGCAAGGGAAATTCAGCAGATGGTGTCACACCAAGCAGGACCATCTCATTTGAAACTACTTTAGCAAAAATTGCATTTGGTAGATGCAGACACATTTTGGGGCATGGCTGTTTTGGTTCTTGTTATTGCTTTCTTAAAGTTTCTTTGTAGATTGAATTACTAACTTAACATTCACACAACTTCCACAGTAATCTAACTCTGGTACCACAGTGCAAGTTTTCTTGTTCAGAGCCTGTATATAGCCCATTCAAAAGATAGAGGGATCTAGGGGATCAAGTAAGAGCTTTGTTTCAATGAAATAGTATCTTCAATCAGAAAATTAATTTCACTGTATTTCGTAATGTTTAATTTCGCATGATGCAAAACTGAATATAAGAGTTATTCAGATGATATCTTGGCATTTCAGGTGTATTTGACCTGGGTCTGACTGGGACAGCAGTTGGTGCAGAGCTGTGTTTTACACTCATGACAAAAAAATGCTAATAAAGCAGTTTTGTTTTAGCTATTGCTGAACACTGATCACATGGCAATCAGTCCATCTGTGTTTCTCACTTTGCCCCGCACTGAATTGACTGAGAGTGAACAAGATGTTGGGAGAGGACACAACCTAAACTAACTAAAGATGTTGAGGGAGGTGATTCTGTCCCTCTGCTCTGCTCTGGTGAGACCCCAGCTGGAGACTGTGTCCAGCTCTGGGGTGTCAGCACACGAAGGACCTGTTGGAACCAGTCCAGAGGAGGCCACCAAGATGATCAGAGGCATGCAGCACCTCTCCTGTGAGGAAAGGCTGAGAGGCTGGTGTTGGTTCAGCCTGGAAAAGAAAAAGCTTTGGGTTAAACCAATTTTGGCTTTCCCGGAGGCAGCCTACAAGAAAGATGGAGAGGGACTTTTTTCCAGGGCCTGGAGTGCCGGGACAAGGGGAGAATGGCTTCAAGCTCAAAGACAGTAGATTTAGACTAGATACTATGAAGAAATTCTTTCCTGTGAGGGTGGTGAGGCCCTGGGGCAGGTTGCCCAGAGAAGCTGTGGATGCTCCATCCCAGGAAGTGCTCAAAGCCAGGTTGGATGGGGCTCTGAGCAAGCTGATCTAATGAAAGGTGCCCATGGCAGGGATGTTGGATATAGTTGATTTTTAAGGTCCTTTACAACCCATGCCATTCTTATGTTTCTGTGATTCTATGATATTTCATACCATATGACATAAAATCACAGAATATCCGGAGTTAAAGGGAACCAAAAATGATCATTGAAGTCCTGCTCCTGACATGAATGTCAGTAAAAAGGGAGTGAAGCGGCTTTAGGGAAGTTAGTCATCTATTGTTCAGGAATTGGCTGGGATTTGTCTGCTCATGGGAGATGGTGAGTAATTTTCTTTGAATCTCACATCCTTTTCAAATACAGGGTTGGCTTGATGTTTGGAATTGGACATTGTTCAAAACGTATATTTTGCCTTCATTTGAAACCTACTTCATTAGTCAGTGTTCAGTTTGCTTTTGAGGTAGATTTTTAATGGTATTGTCATTAATGTCATCAAGGACAGTTCTCCATGGCACCATTCCAATGAGAAAGAGAAAAACATGATGAAAAGTGGATGCCTGGGATCTACCGGATCCAGAAATACCTAGTGAATAGGGGAAAGCAAAGGACAAGAATTTAAAACTTTCAGAGCTTCTTATATATTAAATGAAAGAAAAATGCTGAAATTATCACCATCCCTCAGTGCTGTCAGAGGAAAGAAAGATATCTTAACTACAAATGAGTCTGGTTTTTTGTACATTCCTACAAAGGAGTAAAAAACATTACTGATTCACTCTCTGAATTCTTGAAATTGTTGTTCAAATGAGTATCATGACAGTGAACTTAATCTTCTGGGTAACTTTGAGGGACACAATGGTAGTGAATGAACCACTTGCCGTGTCCATCTGTCATGTATTCAGGAACAGCTGAAGCTCAGTAACAAGCAGGATTCAAATTCAAATTATATTATTCAATGTCCTTACTCTACTGACATCCAAACAGACTGACAGAATAAACAAGATCTGCCATCAGTCCATTAGTAAATTCTCTGCCTTGTTTTCTTTTCTCTGAAACCGCAGTCGTGTCCAACTCATAAATATAAATGCCTATGTGTGTTACGTAAAATTGTTTACAGCAAGAAGTCCCTTCATCAGAATGTTTTGTGATTTCAGGTGCAACTGCTGGCCCACTCCCAAAGAAGGTCCGTAAAAGACTTACAGCTCTGCTTAGGGAAGGACAGGAAATCTTCCTTGTCACTGAAACAGTCATGGGTATTGGTAAAGCAGTCCTTTTCACAGTCTGACTTGCTTCCATGACAAGTGTCCCAGTCAATTCCCAGACGACACTCAAGGTGTAGCACAATCCAGAGATTATTTCCCATAAGCACTTTGGATGAATGCTCATGATTGCTGAGAGTAACAGTGTTTAAAAGGTGTTAACAACAGGATTGATCCACGGCAGTTGGCATTGCTACCAGAGAAGAGTATGAATTTAGTGTGTTTCATTTACCAAAGATCTTTAAAGTCATCCCAGAGTCCTTTAAAGTCGTTCCTGTTTCCAGAGGACGTGGAAACAAGCTGTGACTGGAGCAAAACACTGCAGGCTCTGTAGTGAATATAATGGTACCCATATAGTCTGAATCAAAGATTTTCTTGGCTCTCCCTGTAGTGACTTCAACAACTTCCCCTGAGTGATTTGAGCTCAAATAAGAGAAATCGCTACAGCACCTTATAATATTTTCTGTGGATTTGTTTTTGGAGTTTGGGTTTTTAGTATTATTTTTCTGTTGTTTTTTAGATATCTTCAGTAAACATTCAAGAAAAATATGTTTCAGACATTTTCCACATTATTCTGCAGAGGCTGACCCTGATTTCACTAAGAACACTGTTCAAACAATGCAGAATGCTTATGAACTTTTAATTTTGGATATTTTAGTGGAGTCTTGTTTAAAAAAAAACTGCCATTTGCTGATTAGTTTTCTCTGCTGTTTTTGTGGTCAAAGAAAGTAATGTTGAATCAAATGAGCCTTGTAAAGGAGGAGATAAAAAAGTTGACATTTTTCTGTCAATGGGAATGGACGTAAACTGCAGGTGCCCTTATCTATCTAAATGGTGCTATACAGCATTTTGTGCATTTATATTTTAGCACATATTTTGTTTCAGAAAATTTCATGGAAACTAAAGATATTTCAGGAAAAGAGAAAGAAAACCCTGAACCGCAATACTATGTTTGATAAGCCTTGCATGTATATTTTTCTATTCTGTTAAATAAATGATAGTTTTCTTCAGATGAGTGAATAATTGCATATTTATTTTAGTTGAATTTGTGTTAGCATAGAAGGAAAAGTAACCACATCTTTGAGCAAGGTTATGGCAGTGGTTAATGTGAAAGCAGGTTTTTTAATCTAAATTGGAGCAAGGTTGTAAGTCAAATAACAAAGGTTCCTGACAAAGCTGTGATATACTTAATTTCTTTTCTCATTAAAGAATGATACAGTGTCCTTAGCAGACAGTCACTTTTGAATATCTCAGGAGATCAGATTAATATGGAGCTAGCAGTAAAGTGCTTAAATGGACTCAATCAAGACCAAGTGAAATCCATCCTAGGATTATTATAAAGATAGAAGGAGAAATTACAAAACTCTATTAGTGTAGAGATCTGTCTTATTATATGCTATGGGGAAAAAAAAAAAGAAAAAGCAGGGAGGAGACTTAAAATGAACTTTCCTTTCTCCTTGTCAACTTTTCACCAGTTTCCTAGAAGACCTTGGAATGATGACTACTTCTTTTTCATTTACTTATGAATATAACCCCTGGACATTTATTCTCCTGACGAAAATATAAGCAAGTCATGTCACCTCTTCGTACAGAAGTTTATCTCCTTGTTAAACTGCACTAATAAAGATTCTGTGTGACTCGGGAAGAGTTCCATGAAGACATAAGTAGCATCTAAAGGATCTGTAGGACTTGCAGCAGCTTCTGACCACATGTAAGTTTTGCCTTGATGTTTGTAAAGCAGTGTAAGTTGGGGTGGGGGGAAGTGTGCCAGGGACAGTTATGTTTAACACTTCAATCAACAGAAAGGATTTTGGGTTCACAGGGAGCAGAAGTCTGCTGTTTCAAGAAGACCACATGTTCTTATACTTACTTTGCAAAGCAGATCTGTACATTTTTATGACATTATTATCAACTATTTTATTGATGGCTATATTAGAAGAAACATAAATACAGTTTTATGTTCATAACTGCATCAGGGACCTACTAGTTTCCAGAAAATTTATTTTCCATCTACATTTTGCTGCTCTTTAATAAACTTTAAGGCATTTTCCTTCCATCCCAAATTGGTTTTGTGTCTCTTTCCATCCTTGGTTCTAAGTATAAGCCAGGGACAATGCCACTGTAGTGTAAAGTCATAATAAAATCCATAAAAAGACTTGAAAGCAATTCCAGAATGAAACACCAGGACAAGTTCTCATCAACCCTCTACTTGTGAGCTGAGGGGTAGACCATAGCTTTGCTACCTGATGCCATTCTCCCATTTCACAAACCTATAAACCCTATCACTAAACAAATTCCATTTATTCTCCTCAGTGCCCTTTAATTACCCAGTACTTTCCTATTAACTTAATTATATAAGTGCTTCTCAATCCCATGTTGTTGCATGTGCAGATGCTATGTGTATAATACATTAAACCTGCATAATTGACTTACATTTAAGTGTCACCAGTTGTGTAATGTTCTGTGTTTGGTTTGTGTTCATGACACCGTGAAGAAATGAAATGCTTTGTGTTAGTAAACAGACCACACTTTTATGGTTGTTCAGAGCTGGAGCAATTTGGGAAAAAAACCCACTACCGCTATTAAATCATGGAACGGTGGAAACAGCAGTGAGAACCACTTGATCATCTACATCATTGTTATCTGAAACTGTAAATGTTTTTCTGTTAAAACCATGGGAAAAGAGCAAGGACATATTTTGAGACTGACATTTTCCTGTATTTAAGAGTGTAGCTACTTACTGAGCCAGGAAACCACAGCTCTAAGGAAGCTCAACAGAATTGAAACATTAGTGGTTGCTTATTTCCTAATTACTTGAGGTCCTGAGTGGCCTGCTGAAAAGCTAACCAACCAGAAAGTCTTTAAAGGCAAAACCCCCCAAACAGCAGCCTCTGAATCGCTTTTCTGAGATTTGTCATTACTTTCCATTTATCTTACCCAAGTGTTGAGATTAGGTGTAAAGTCTCTGGATAAAGGCAGAATCAATTTTAAGGCCTTCTGGCAGCTGAGATCTCAGGTATCAAACATTGTTTGCAAACACCTTCACAATATTTCTCAATGAAATAAATGCAGTGAGTTCGTCACCTTAAGTTTGATGTTATCAGTCAAGTATGTCTGGCAAGGGCCAAGAGGAGTCGGGGCAATTTCCATCTGAGCCAGGTCATCGCTGTGCATTTCCCTTTGGTAACTTTGCCATAAAGGCACATTGATCAGTAAAGACTGGGTGACCTCTCTGTCCCACAGCACAATCAATCACCAGGGGCCTGTCACAGTGAGAGGGTTTTATTGTCATGCCTGAGCATGGTGCAGCCTAACCCAGTAGGAACTGAACAAAGCCCCTGCTGTCTTCAGAAGGAAAAAGAACTCTGATAAAAATACTGTGTTTATTGCTTCTTTTTTTTTAAAAATTCCTCTATGTAAATTGAATCCTGAGATTAGGTGTGCAAAGCTTGTGCAAGGGACGTATGCTTAGAAAATGGAATAGAAATGTTAATGTTTAACTGAAACTCACAAATGAAAATTTGTGCTTGATTTTGATTAAACATTAGGGAATAGTTTTGTATGAAGAAATAAAAGAAATAGTAAAAAATAACAAAAAATACAAAAAAATACCCTGTTGCATTTAACGCCAACAAAAATAATAAATATCCGCCAAAACCTAGGAAAAAAAATACAGTCTAAGATTTTAAAACTGTGAATGAGAGTCGAAGATCAAAAGTTACTTTTGTGTCTTTTTCTTGTGCATTTCTCCACGAATAAGCACAAGGGAAGGAGTGTGAGGGCTTGTCTTCCCGTTTCGGATATGGTTGGTGAGCAATTACAGCCTTGCCTGTTCTTATTAAGTGTCTGAATGGCTCATCTCACTTTTCTTCAGCCACCTGAGGCTGAGTGCCTATTGGCAAATCAAACAGCACCAGGGTATAGGCTCAGGCTCTGGACTGTGTCTATCCTGAAATAATATCATATGTGAGCTAGTACAGCACTGCTCAGTTGGTTCAGAATCTATCAGGAACCGGAAACAAGACCCAAAAGGTCAGTAATGGACCAGGTTTGGCTCTTTACACATTACACAGCATCTAACACTGTCCCATCAGGATGTGCACTCTCAAACACCACCATCTGCTGTGCCCACGGGGCTGTAACACACACTGTCAGCTTTGTGGTGTGAAAACCCCACTGAGTGGGGTTGCTATACAGCTGTCACGTTATTTATGACACATTGAACTGGGGAGGAAAAAAAAAAAAAGAGGAAGAAAACAAAGACAGACAAAAATTATAGTTCTAAAGAGGCAATAGGGGGTTCCAGAGGAGGCCTAATACCCAATACTAAGCACTGATATGACTTGTCAGTGCAAATATGACTCAGAGGCAGAGAACTATCCCTATTTTTCAGCATATATAGAAGAATGTTATTTACCCAGTCATTGCAGTAATTCTGTAATGAATGAAAAGAGAGGAACTTCTAAGTGATCACTTATATCCCACCCATATCACAAGTATATCTCTACATGGGATCTGTCATTCTCTAGAGCTCTCTTCAACTGGCTGGATTTCCCTCCAAGCAGACACTGAACTTTTAGATTGATAAAGTTAGCAGAGACAAGTCCTCTAGTCATGAGCAGTTTCATAAAGTTATTGGATAGTTTCCATTTTCTATTCATACAATTAAAATGTCTCCTTCTGCCCCACATCTGTAAGTTCTTACCTTTCTCTGCATGAGTTACCTTTCTTCTGGTATCACTGGACCAGATCACCCTCTAAGCAGAAAGTCAGTAGAAGTCATGTTTATCACATAAATCCCAAACATATACCATTTCCCATATGGAGAGGAATGAAATGTTGACATACCTATCCTCTGTGTGCTGAACTACCCAAAATGCATATTTTTTAATCAATAACCTGCATTTAAGAAAGTTTGACATTTTAAAGAAAAAACAATGCAAAATTAAGCCACACAGATCAGTGGCTTGATCAGGATGCATAGTAAATTAAATGCAGCTTTTTTCTCTATGTGAAATTCACCCACCAATGAACACAAAACCCCTTCAAATGCTTGACAGGCAAAGCAACTGCTTCATAACTAATGATTTAGTTCCATTCCAGGCTGTGCCCCTTCTGCCCAGTGAGAGTAACATTTCTTCCTGCTTTTGTGATTTCATTGATGGCTACATAATTACTCCATTTTTTCACAGAATCACAGAATGGGTCAGGTTTGAAGGGACTACAGTGGCATCATCTGGTCAAACCTCCCTGCTCAGGCAGGGTCATCCCAGAGCACAGGGCACAGGACTGTGCCCAGACAGTTCTGGAATATCTCCAATGAGGGAGATTCCACACCCTCTCCAGACAATCTGTTCAGGGCTCAGTCACTGCACAGTGAAGAAGTTCTTCCTCATGTTCAGGTGGAACTTCCTGTGCATCAGCTCCTTCCCGTTCCTCTTGTGCCATTGCTGGGCACCAGGAGCAGAGCCTGGTCCATGCTCTGAGCCCTCCCTGCAGACATTGACAGATATTGATAGCAGTCCCTTTCAGTTGTCTGTTTTTGAAGCTGAACAGGCCCAGCTCCCTCAGCCTTTTCTTGTAAGAGAGATGCTCCAGTCCCTTCCTCATCTTTGTCACCCTCCCCTGGACCTGCTCCAGAAGCTCCATGTCTCTCCTGTACTGAGGAGCCCAGAATGGACACAGCACTCCAGATGCCCCTCTGTAGGGCTGAGCAGAGGTCCAGGATCACGTCCCTGGCCTGCTGGCAGTGCTCTTCCTGACATCCCCAAAGTGCATTTGTTGTCTTCCATTTAATCTCTTTTCTCATGACGTGTTGTAGTTTCCAAGTCTTCACGTGAGAGCTGCAGCACTTGGTGATACTGAACTGGGAGACGAGGAGGTTGTAGTAATGTGAAAATATGGGAATGACAGTCTGCACAGTGTAAATGAAACATCTTGTAGAATAAAACGTCTTTTTTTCTTTAGTTTGAGCCCATGTGTGAGGATTGAAAACATAATAATATTATTGAAATCAGGGGAAGAAATTACACATCCAAGGTTTGACTTATGACAAAAATTTAAAAGATTACATTGATCTTGCCCTGTTTCTCAACTTCTGATTCAGTGTCTCAGGCAGGTAAACCTGCTACTACCCACACATATACATATTTCAAATGTAGATGAAATTGAAGGAATACTGAATGCACATATCTGATGGTAGACACTGGGGGTTTTTATCAGCAGTGGAATAGAAAAAGAAGCATAAATGAATCATAAATGTTGAAAGAAAAGGCATTTGAAAGACTGAAAAAAAATCAAATTAAGGACCATATTCTGCAACTGATTGAATGGGGAATAAATCCTGGGATGTGAAAGAGCTACCCTGATATAATCCAGAGGCTGTCTTGTGAGGTTGCTTAACAGATTAAGGGTTAATCTGTGTTATACATCCTGCTTACCTATTTTGGTGCAAACTGTGAACAAAAATAGCAAATTATAGTTCATTTCCCAAGGAGAGAAAATAAAACTGCTTTGTGAAGAGCCCCAAGTCAGCATGGGGTTTTTCATATTTGTTATTGGTATTTCCTAGCATTTTTCCTACTCTTGTGGCTGGTTTTGAAGACAGGACCCTGGTGTAAAAGGATGATTTGCTGTACAATTTTACCGAGCAGGATTAGGAATGGGGAAGGTATCAGGTCACCCTTCTTATGACATCAAAGACTGCCTAAACCTCTGCCATTACTCTGGGACTCATAAAAGATACTTGCACATGGAAGGTCATTGTGAGGGTGGAAGAAAGTGTTTTTGTGTCCCCTTTTACTTTCCCTGATCTAAAAATATCCCAGAAGGACCTTCTGCACCATCCAGTGGTGCAAAGTGATACTCAAACTATTCCTATAGTGTAGTCATATTACTAGGGAGCCATATCCCTTGTAATCCACAGCTGTTTTCTTTCCGGCTACCCATTTCTACTAAATAAAACACTTTCCTATGTAGAAAGGTTCTTCACAGTTACCCTTTTCACTCTGATAGCTACCCAGAGACTCTGCTGAAAATGCATCCACAGGATTGGAGCACATGGCAGAGCTGTTTGCTGCCTTCAGATAGCAGGACTTTGAATTACAATCTGGGCCTCATTATTTTAGGCAGAGTCACTCAGCCCTAACACCGTCTCAGACCCAACTCATAAATCTGTTTCTCAAAGGTCACTTCTTTTCACTTGGCATCGTGTGTTGGCTTTACATGGTGAGGTTTTGGTAGTGGAGGAGCTTCAGGGGGTGGTTTCTGTGAGAAAGCCCAGGAGCTGCTCCTCTGTCAGACAGAGCCGTGTCCAGGTGGATTCGTGCGCCAAACGTCCACCACCAGGTCAAGAGTTTCCACACTTGCAGAGGGAGAGCGACCACAGCCCCGACCTCATGAGCTCCTTCAACCAGATGCATCCAGTTATTTTCTTAATTGTTTTTCACAATGTAGTTTATGATATTCTATATTTAAAATATTTTTTTACTTTATTTATAATATTTTATCCTGTAAAAGCTTTTGTCTAGTTATTTCTTCAAACCAGCTAGTGATCGGCACCAGACTCTTCTCCATCTCTGAAATTATTACCAGCACTGTTAGCTAAATTGCAACTTCTTAATCTCTACTGCCTGGGTAAAGATTTAAATTTTGAGAGATGAGCTATTTAAGGAATTGAAGGGTTCAAGTTTTGACATTTTATTTTGTTGTAAAACAAAAAAAAAAAAGAAGAAAAAGATTACCTTCCATTATTTACATAGGTTGTATGAATGCAACATCTATCACAAAGCTCAATGGCACAAATCTTTTCAGTAAATTCTTTGGTTAGATTATTTACACATGTAATATAATATATTTAATAATTAAACATGTAATATATATCCATGAGACAATCTATATATATTTATATATATATAGTGAGAGGTACAAATATAAATCAGTGGCTTCTCTGTAAAGATTTTGATTCTACTTCATCATGCATTGAAATATTTGACCTATCTCTGAGGAAAATCACTGGCCAGTGAATGAGATCTTAATGTTCTTTCCTAATGATGCTACTCAGTGGGAGAGTTAAAATTCCTATTTAAATGCAACACCATAAGCAACTACTCAGAGTCTGGCAAAAAGACTATTTAAACTCTTAAATGAAAATATTTCACTATAGTTTAATGTAAATCTTCTGGTATACATATGAGATTAGTTATAAAGTGCTCGTAAACATAATATTTGGAATTGTTTTCTCTTTGACTAAATGTGTCTTTCTTTCCTGCCAAGTTCTCCCAAGCTTGAGGAGCTAAGTTATGCTGCCATGTCCTGTGTTCATGCAGCAGCTGCCCTGGGGGGAAAATGACAATTTGATACAAAAATACAATCAGAGATATGTGGGTGGCAGTGACAATGGCAGAACCGAGTCTCAAAACAGGAGTCAGACTCTGAATATCAGACTGCTGATCATACTCTAAAAATATCCCTAAAATATTCAGCTGAATATATGAATATATTCATGATTACTTCATAATAAACTTGTTGCATGTGTTTTTATATCTCTAGGCCATGTTACTGCTTTTGCAGCCTTTGTGACTGCACAGAGTGACAAGGTGGAATGTGCCTATTTCCTGGTGTCTGAGATGTTGAGAGATCTGCCTAAACTCATCAGAGTACTGGATTTTTTTATGAATATCATATCCAAACATATATGAGCATAAAGATTTCCCCCATGAAAACTGGGAATGAGAAATAGGTTGGAATTCAATTTTTCCCAAGAAAGTTTGCTTTCAGAGAAATTATGTTTCGAAATATCAAAACAGTGAAATATTGAAATAGTGTTTAATTGGGCATACTATATTTTTCTGATTTTCTTCTTTTATTTTAAAACAGTTTAATGATACATTTAATTGTGACTTCTGCATCCTGGGGTTCAGAAGACATGAACTATATCAGAAAAGAGAAGAGAAAATATGTAGAGGTGTACAAGCAGATGTGGTATCTTGGAGAAAGTCATCTGTCCCACACAACAGCCAGAATTCTGTCTAGATTGAGATGTCACTGTTGAAGATAAATGTGAGCTGGCTGGACATAATAGGAATTATAAAAAGAGTGATCAGAAATTCTTAATCCATTGCAAGGGAAGAATTAAGAAAGTCAAATTAAATGGGAAAAATCTTCAGTGATTAAAAACATCACTGGGAAATAGAGTGGGAATAAATCAATTCTTGTACCTACCACAGACAAGAGAAGAAACAATGGATTAAAATACAAGAAGATACATTAATAGTGGACATTAATCAAGATACTCTGTCAGTGGGCACACAAGGAATAATGCCCATAACGGTTACAGGCTTCTTCTGTGGCTGGAAGTTTTTAATTAAATTTTAACATATCTGAGTACAGAACACTGCAGGGAGATTTCTCCATAGTTTAGCACATGAACAAAAATCCACTTATTTTCTATGACTTCCTAATGAGTTTATGTACCCCTTAGAAAAGTCAGCTGTTTGCTACACGCAACCTACAGGTGATAAAAATCTTAATACTGGACCAGTATGATAATATGCTGAATACAACTAAATAAATTTCACTAAGTTCAGCAATTTTTAGCAGTGAGAGATTGGAATGAAAAGCCTTTAAATGAACAGAGGTTCAATGACCTCTTAATCACTTGTAAAAAATCTAAACAGCTTGAAGGGTTTTCAATTCATGTTTATTCAAGTGTCAGAAATTCTAAGCATCCTTGTAATTTTGACCAACAGGAAAAAAATCTAGGAAAATATCTGAAACTGTTTGCCTAGAAAATTTATACATTTGAATTTGATTTTATAAATTGCTATGGCTTTACTGGAACACATATTTTCTTTCCCAATAACATGTACAGAAGGAATAATAAGATAGAGATAAAAATACATCCTGTATTTCTAGAACTTATATTTGAGGGAAGAGCAACTTAATCATCTCCATAAATAAAGAAAATATGGTTAAATTAGTTATTAAGCTCTTTTGGAGGGGATTAAAAAATAATATTGTCTAGCAATATTAAAATATACGTGTTCCATTTAATACAGAGACAATTTTTTTTTGCATTTTTTCAGTTATAAATTAAAATATATGCAAGAAAAATAGTTTCTATGACTTTTAGAAATGTTTTGCAAATTTACAATACTTTACCAAAAGAGACACCAAAAAGAAACTCGTGGATTACCAAAACTAGTCTCAATACTATCACAGACAACCACAATACCCAATCCCTTCACTTCATTGATAAATACCTGGTTTAAGATCCAAGAGGGCTTTTTATTCTCACCTATCCTGCTGAAAAGCTTTTTAGGATGTCACAGCTGTGATAGTTAGAGAACATCTAATTTCTGTTCCAAATTTATTCATGGCCAGTAATAAAGAATCATTTCATATATTATCGGTGAGATAATAAATGTAATTTTTCTGTAACAGGACAAAAATCAACAGAACAGATTGTGAATCTCTTAAGAAAAGAGTACCAAAAAAACCTCAAAGCACATAGAAATTAAATTTACAATTAATGTATTAAAAATAATATTGTTCATTTTAAAATCATGTTTTATAGTTCTTCTCAAAGTTTTATTTTGAATTGTAAAACTTTTACAACATGAAATGTTTATCCTGTGATTTTGTTTTTGACTCTTTGCTCAAACAAGATAGAAATTAAATTTACCATTAATGTATTAAAAAGAATACTGTTCATTTTCAAAACAGTCTTCAAAGTTTTTCTCAGAGTCTTATTTTGAGCAGTTAAACTTTTACAAGATGAAATGTTTAACCTATGATATTGCTTGAGACTCTTTATAACAAGTCAGAGCATATTGTTTACAGGAAGAAATTAAAATATCTGTAACTTGTTCCCAATGAGTAATGAGTAACTTCTCTGGTTATTTACTGCAAATATTTGTGTCAAGTGTTGTCTGTTCTAATAAATTGCACATCATATTGTTCAGGAGGTGCCCACAACTATGGAAGCAAAAGTGCATATAAGAAGGAAATTAAATCCAGAAGGAAAATGTATCTACAGCAAGAGGTAGCCAGTTTTAAACCTCTGGTTCCAAAGGGTTTGTGTTGGTTTATATCAGATAAAGCCAAAGCTTGTTGTTTTTCTGTCTACATTTTTATCTTGTTGCATAATGTGTTCATCATCCTAATTTTCAGACAGCATATGGAAAATGGAGAGCAACAGTTCTATAAATCCCCAGATGTCCACCTGATAATGAAGTCTGTCTTTCAGAAAGAATTTGTACTACTGAGCATTTTCTATAAGGAAATTTTCAGGGTAGTTCACATTATTTCATTATTTGAACACTTTTATGAGCCTCATATTATTTATCGTGGCTTTGGACTCTCACCTCAGAGCTGTTTGCTCATGTGGTCAAAGCATGGGGCCAAGACTTTGGAGACAAAGATCTATTCCTGGCCATATAACAACTTTCATGGCTTCAAATGATATGAAGGACATTTTTCTTTTGTCACCTATAAATTTCTATCTTTATTACTTTGCAAGAGGTGAATTTTGCTGTATATGATAAATTCTTTTTTCCGTGTTTCCTTAAAATAAAAGACAACAGCAATTACCGTTATGGAAAAGCAAAACATTTAGGATCTAAATTAGACAGGAGAGATTTAAGTCTTTAGGAGAGATTGTCCATTGATGCTCCATAAGGCACTAGTTTTGTAACAGGTGCTTTCCATATTAATTCCTGCTTCTGTTCAGAGCAACAGCTGCCAGATGAAACCTTATTCAGGTGGCTGAATTTGTGAAACAGTCAGGTAATGAACTACACTTCTTCATGGTGATTTTAAAATTTTGTGACCTTGAGCATTCCTAGCATACTCAGTCTGCGTGACAAATTTTTGATACCTCTTCTTTTGTTGTTCAACTTCTGGCCCCTTGCATCACATTTGTCATTTCAGAGAGCTTCATAGCAGAATTTATAATTTCTTAATTCAAATAATATGAAAATATTAAGTGGTGGGGTTTTTTTTGGGTCAACTTTTTTCTTCACTTCAGGATACAATACATGATGTCTTGTGTGAGGATGTTTTAATATAACTTTGTTATACAAATAATTGAGCATAACCAACTATTCCTCATATTAGTGTTTGGCATTGTTGGTTTTGGTTTTATGGTGTGTTTTTATTCAAATGTCTCTTTTTAATAACTCAGTAAAATACTTGAAATCTAGGTATTTTCCCTCAAAATTATTAACAAATTCTTCAGAAATTCTGTGACAGCAGAAGGAAGAATCTGCATTTAGGTAACCTCAATGAAACTCTGACTCTCAAATTTACCCCCAAATTATTCGCCAAGGAGATGCTGATGCAGGCATGTTGTCTTTGAAAAGTGGGTCTAAATTAAAGTCGTGTCATTAGTGCTGAATGGCTGTCTGAGTGAATGACAGCAGCAGCTTGAGTGGGAGACTGAGGGTCACCAAATTGGATAGTGAACAATCTATGTTATTCAAATAAATGGAGGTATGAGGATAATATCTGCATTACTCCTGCTATGTGTGCCAAAGCATTCATACAGACAGCTTTCTGCTATTGCAGGAAACCCTCCAGCACTTATTAAAAGGAGTTTCAATAAGATGGAAATTCCTTTCTCAGGTACTCTTCCTTGCACTGGAGGAAAAAAAAATATCTCAGCTCTGACAGGAAGAGTCTAGTCTTCCCAAATATTTTTGAGCCACGAAAGAATAATACAGTGCAGGGAAGTGTAGCCTCTACTGAGATTTTTAATCATAGAATATTTTATAAACCTGGATTTTTTGATTCTATTTCCTTGGTGAGACTTTCTTTCCCTCTTTTTCTGTCACTAGTCCCTTTTATGGACAGGTATTTGGGTTTCCTTCCTAGTGGAAACCAAGGCACAGAGGATTTGTGTGGATGTTATGTTTGGAAGAAAAAAGGTATCCGGAGCCTGCAGTCAAATCTGGGGTTAGGGTGCTCCCCTCAGCCATGGGGACTAGATATAGTCTAAGGATGGCAATTAATAATTTCCACAATTATATTTATCTCTGGTATAAAATGACTACACATTTTTGCCATGATGGTGGTGTGCGAAGCTCTGGAGCCTCATCCCACAGCATTTAAAAAAACACTAAAAATCTTTTCTGGCACCTATTCTGCTATTTCAAGTGTTGTTTTTACCCAGGTGACAGAAATGAGGGATTGCTGGGAACTGCAGTTTCCAAAGGGTGAGTCAAAAGCTTGTCAGAGAGCAGCAAGAGTCTGGGTCACTGACACTGAACAGAATTGCATCAGCTGGCCAAAATCCAGCTGCTCACTGGCCCCTAATTTCATACAGGTCTGTATATTAAGTCAAGAATGAACTGTGGTGACTTTCCATTTTCATCTTTGTATAGCACAGATGAGATGAAAGAGCAATTTCTCCACAGAGTCTATAATGTCTAGTTAAAATAAAATGTATATATAAATAACCCAATCTTGATTTAAAGGCTTCAAGTCAGGGAAATCCTCCTTGCCCTAACATGATCTTTTCCTGGTAAAAAGAAAATGTCTTGCTTTTAGCTCGTGTAATTTTGGATCCAGCTCATCCACCCACCCATTTATTTCACTTTGTAAATGTTCGCTTCATTGTCAAGTGTTCATGGGTGAAGTGTAGAGTTCAGGCTTTCAAAGCATTTGCCTATAACTCATTTCCTAAACATCAATGAAATTTCAAATTTATTCTTAAGCCTTTTGTGATTGGCCGTTTTTTTAATATGCAGACATTAAATCAATTCCAGAATGATCTCAGTACTATTTCTCTACTACTATTTGATGTTTTTCAGTTAATGTATTCTGAGTTCAAGTCAGTCCCCTTTGCTACAACAGCAATTTGAAATCTTGATTCAGCTAGCTACTTCCATAATTTACAAGTTTTTTTCTAATACTTCATTCCAAGGCCTTGTTCATCAGCTTGCAAATTTGCAAGTGTTCTGCAACATGGTGTATGGCTTCACTCTTTTTGCAAGTGATCCATCTTGGTTTTACACCTTTGTAAAACATTACATCATTGACATTTTTTACAGAAATAATAGGATGTCACCACTAGGTCCTCATAGAGTTTCAGAATTAATAATTGCTCCCTGAAACTGCTATACGCTTTAAATAGGTCTGCCTCACCTATTATGATAGAATCATAGAGTTCTTTGGGTTGGAAGGGACCTTAAAGACCTTCCAGTTCCAATCCCCTGCCATGGGATTGGCACTTTTCACTAGACCAGGCTGCTAAAAACGTCATCCAGCCTGACCTTGAACAATTCCAGGGATGGGGCATCCACAGCTCCTCTGGGCAATACCATATTATATTTCAGTGAAGTTCATAAATACAGCACCTGTTTTATATGGCATTAACAGATTCTTCAAAATATCATGTTGGAGGAACATACAACACCAGAGACAACTGGAGACAAGGTATCGTCTGGATTTAAGTTCTGCACTTTTGCTGCTGTCAACCCTAGCAGTGATTATCTTCAGGACAGCCCTAGGTATACCCTGAAAAGCATTTATTGCACAGACTTTCAAATGTACTGAGTTGAATCAAAAAGCAGGCATTTCCAACATCCATCCGTTTACGGGAATGTGTGCAAAGTCCTTTTTCATTTCTTTCATTCTTAATTCCACTTTTGTTCTCCATGAGACAAGGGAAAGTGAAGGAAAGAAAACCCTTCCCCTGGAAATTTTGCAACTCCTGTGTTTCATAACAATGAGCGCTGCCTTTGCACTCAGATCAGCTTCTCAGGAGTCAGTGTGTGTGGGTGAAGCATTCCCATGGGAATCTCATGAGGTTTAACAGGACCAAGTGCAAGGTGCTGCACCTGCTTAGGGGCAACCCCTGATATCAGCACATGCCAAGAGATGATAACAGCAAAAAATTCTTCACCCTGAGAGTGGGGAGGCCCTGGCACAGGTTGCCCAGAGAAGCTGTGGCTGCCCCATCCCTGGAAGCGTTCAAGGCCAGGATGGATGGGGCTTGGAGCACCCTGGTCTAGTGGGAGGTGTTTCTGCCATTGGCAGGGGGTTGGAACTGAATGACCTTTAAGGTCCCTCTCAACCCAAACCATTCTGTGATTCTATGACTCTAAGCAGGAAGCTGAATGATCATTTTCTGCATCCTAATATCTGCTTTATCTAGCAGAACTCATACTTCCTATAGTTTGCTTATTACAGGTGATGAGGGCAAATTCTGAGAGAATTTCTTATTTATATAATGATGGTCAGCCACTGAAAAGTGAAATCCCCTCTCCTTTTCCCCTTCTGTCTGCCATTTGTCAGCTAAGCCATCTCAGTATTTCCTGACATTTTCTGCTTTCTACTTTAATATGATTAAACTTGTGATACGTTGTCAGAGGGTTTGGCCAATGGCAGGGTTACAAAATGCCAGACACATCACTGCTAGTTCCACTCAAGCTCTCCTTAAATATGTTCCTTTTTGGTACAAATTGCTCATGACCTGTGGGTGGCAAACCAGATCCTTTCAATTCCAACAACTCCTGTGAAAGCTGAGAGGTTAATAGTTCATTTAGGATTTGACAAAAATGTCTAGCCAGTAATCAAACAAACCTTTAGCTTGAAGTTTTTAGTGGTGCAAATAAGGAATATATGTACCCATAGTTAATATTTGGGACTTACCCACAAAGTCAACAAATTAATATAATGGAATATGCATATGAATTCAACAAATATTTCATGGGAAAAATATTTTTGCCTTGTCCAACTACAACATAAGACATATGCATATATGTGTACATACATACATATATATAAAAAATACTATAAACATACAAGCACCTTCCATTCAGATGGATTGTCTGGTCACTTGGAACAGAAAGATAACACTGTCTTCATCACTGAAGAAAGGAAGGCACACTGTGAGAAGTTTCCCAGACGCCTTTCTGCTGCTGGCACCAAGTAAAAGTTATTAGTTGGTTACATTAGATATAGTTCATTCCCTTTCTCCTATCCCTTCTTATGCTGAGGTGGGAGCTGAGTGAAGTCCTATCTGGCCACCTCCTTTAGGCCTGCCAGGACATAGGGTGCCTGCTCTGTGACATTTTGCATGGCATGCTGCCAGATCAAACCTCCCCCAACCACCAATTGCTTTCAGGTTTTCTTCTAAAGAACAACCTCAATGACAATGTGCATTTACTGATTGCTCAACATCATCCAGCCCTGACATGGCTGGAAATGGGTAAATTCACATTATTCTGAGAGCTGCCCTGAGTGGCAACCCAACCACATCCCTTTTGTTTTTAATATTCTTTTCACATTCATCCCCTGTTGCCACTCCTTTGCATGTGAGCTTATTTCACCTTGTCCTATCCTTTTTTTTCTCTATACCAGATCACATCCCTGGTGAAATGTGTGGGTCCAAACATCATGAAGTCAGATGACCCCACTGTGGTCCTTTCCAACCGTACCCATTCTATGACTCTGTGATTCTACATTTCTGTGATTATGAAGTGGAACCCACTCAAGAAGAAAATGAAGACATGATCAGTTAAGGGGTGAAATGAAGTGATCCTGTATCACTTGACCCAGTAATATTTAATATCTCCAGCAAATATGAGCATTTTGAGATGGGAGAGAGAGGGCAGGAAAGGCATTTGACCAAAAAATTACAAAGTTTATAAGTCTCTCCCTATTGGATGGGCCATTATGGGAACCCGAGGTTTTTGTGTTTGCATGATGCTGAGGCAAGAGTGTGGGACAGGCTGTTGTGAGGGCTGCAGGATGTGGAGCTGTGCCTGGACATCAGAGCCTTATGGAGATTACAAAGGACCTCAGGTGCTGAGGCCAAAAATCCTTCCATTAGGGAAACCAAGAGATAAAACTGAGTCCTGTACTTGATTGTTACAGAAGACAAATCCCTCACCCTGCCATGAAGGAAGGATGGTAATTAATTCAAAACCAGATGTTTTACTGCCATAGCTTCACCAGTCCCCGTTGTTTGTAATAAAGAAGAAATGCCAACTTCTCAGCTAATGTTTTATTTCTACGGTTCTGTTCTATGTGCCAGTGATTTTCACCAAATCTTGCAACACGTGTCAGAATGAACTTTTCCTCTCTCACTCTGCAGTCTCTGATGGAACAGATAAGGCAGCACGTCAAAGTGTTCTTTAATAATGGCTAGTGATTGGTATGAAATTACTTCATCCCACGTGCTCTTTGGCCACTACATGTGATTAATCAAGAGTGTATGACTGCCAGAAAACTTGAAACTCCTGTCAAAATTGTCGTTAATTTATCTGGAACATAAACACAAAACTACAGCAAATACCCACAGTGTCTACTTGAATAATGAAGAGCAATGTTTGGTGAGATCATAAATACATAGAATAATAGAGTCATAGAATGCTGTGAGTTTGGAAGGGATCTTAAAGTTCCCTGAGTTCCAACCCCTTTGCCATGGGCAGGGAACCTTCCACACATATTTGAAAGAAAAACAACCTATTATATTTCTCATAATTAATCTCATTCTTACCTTAGACAATTGAAAAGTAATATAGGATTAACCACCTCATGCCATTTATTTTATTTTTATTGCCTGTTTTTAATATATATTCTATGAAGAATGTGAAGCATACTTAGTCAATACAAACCAACCAGCTAGCTTGGGGAATATTTATTGCAGAATATTATTTTTTCCTTCAATATAGTTCTATATATATATATATAGTCAACTGCTTTTCAGGGAGTGAAATGAAAAACAAAAAAACCAAAAAGATCAGAGCTTCAATAAGATTATGCAATTATTTATAGCGCTGAATTTTTCTTAAGTGTCAGTTGTGGAAAAGGATAACTTCTGAAATTCAGTCTAGGAGAATGAGATCTACTGAGAGACAGAAAAACAAGAAGTGGGGATACAAATACAATTGAAGGGGGTGCTCTTCCTTAAGGAGAACTGAACCATCCCGGTTTCTTACTGTTTCTGAGCTGTCCTGTCTGATCCAACAGGCAGCAAGCTGAATGAGCGCAGCTGTGACATCCTGCCAAGTCCTACAATTTATTTATAATCATCTTATGTGTCCTTAATTTCTTGAGTCAAACTAGTTTGTGGAGATCAACACATAATTTTTATAGCTCCTCTGCCCAGCTCACCCCTCACATCCAGTGGCTGTTTCAGTCAGGTCTGTGACTCACAAAACATGCTGGAAGGAAAGTGTGAGCTGAAAGAGAGGTGAGTATTTAACAGAAAGACAGGAGGCTGTAGGAGATCTGAAGACAACAGCAGTCTGATGGTGAGACTCATGCCAAGGTGTTGGTGATTAATGGGAGAGAAGATGAGTTGGCACACGGCTGTGAGATTGTCCTGCCCTTCTGTTCCCTTAACATTTCTAAGGCCATCTCCCACACTGCACCCCGAAACTCTCTCCCCATTCCTTCTCAGTATATTTTCTTTTTTGACTACTCTGGCTTGTCTAATATGTTCAAATTTCCAAAATGATGCTCTTTCTAGTAGTGATCTCTGCCCCTGGCATATCTTAGGCTGTCAAATTTCCTCAAGTAAAGCCTGTCACATTTTTTTGCAAAGAAAAAAATATGTTACAAATAGCAGGGGGAAAAAAGACCCATAAAAATGTTAAATTACAGCCATAGTAGAAAACATTCTGTGACTTCTTTAATATTAAGATGTCACTGCCCTTTAAAAACCTTTCCTCCTGCATGCTCCTCATGCCCACTATAAAAATCATGTCTGAATGAAATATGACATACATATAAGTCATATGACAGACTTATAGATATGGTAAAAAACATGAAATTACCTCAACTTCAATGAGACCCAGGATATGAAGAACAGAGACTTAATATCACAGGACCATAGAATCGTTAAGGTTGGAAAAGACATTTTAGATTGAGTTCAACCATCAAGCCAACACCATCACAATCACCATTAAACCATGTCCTCAAGTGCCACATCTGCAAGGTTTTTGAACATTTCCAGGGATGGTGACTCCGCCACCTCCCTGGGCACTCTGACCCAATGCTTTACAACCCCTTCAACAAAAACAGATTTCCTAATATCTTATCTAAAGATATTAGGAAATATAATGTAACTTGATTTAACTTGAGGCTATTTCCTCTGGCCTTGTCTCTTTTTACCTGGGAGAAGACGACAACCCACACCTCTATACAGGCAGACCACGCCCTATCTTCTCCCAGAACCATCCCAGGAGCCATCAACCCACCAAAATCCCATCTGCATGATCAAAGATGGGAGCATGATTTAGGGACTCAGAGGAAGGACTACCCTGTCCAGCCACTCTCCCTGCTGATTTTTGTACATCCAGGTGCCGTCAATGGCAGAGGCTGGGAAGGAGGGGCAGCTACTGGGAAAGCTGAATATCTGAGCTCCACTGCTGGAGGGATCCACCTTGTATGGATTTAGATCTGGGCACATGGAACTTTGTCAGCCTTGCCTCCCTCGGGCTGTCACTCTGGCTGAATATATTCTCCTTGCACATTAAATATATCTACTGAATGTTCTGGAACTGCTTTCTAAAGAAGTTTAGGATAATGCATTAATCTGGAAAGAAAACAGAGTGCTTTGTAACGGGGAGGGAAAGATCTCTTCGTGTCAACAGATCTCTGGCACAGTCATAGTTTCAGTGAATATGAATCAACTCACAAATCATTGTTGATGCCCTTATCTGCAAGTGTCACATCAGCTCAAAATTGTGTTTGGATGCTGCAGCTGCCTGTCTGTCTGTCTAGATGGCAGATGTCAAAATATTATTAATTTTTTGTTAAGAGGTGTTGGCAGCTGCCATGGTGGAGGTCTCTAATCTAAAAATACTCCCACATCTACTGAAATATATCAAACATTTCCCTTCAAACTAATTGGAAACAGAAGTCAAATCCTTTATGTCATAGCATTTCCAGTGAGGAAGGGAATCTGCTGCCCAAGGAACCTGAAGTTTATCTAGAACTTGCTTAGGACTTATCTCCTGCCTCCAGCCTGAAGGATTTACAAAGGAGTTTTTAGAAGGAAGGAGGAAAACAAAACTTACTACTGAGTTTAGGGGTGCTAAATACATGGGGAAATTCAAGAAAGGAATTTCCATTTCATTGAGATTTTTAGCAAAATTTTTTGCCTTTTCATTTTATTTTTTCTTACAATGGTGAAATGAACATAGTTTTGTGCATTTGCATTCCTTCCTTCCTTCCTTCCTTCCTTCTTCCCTTCTTATTTATGTCATAGAATCACAAAATGGTTTGGATTGGAAAGGGACCCTCAAGATCATCTTGTTCCAAACTTCCTGCCATGGGTAGAGACACCTTTCACCAGACCAGGTTGCTCTAAGCCCCATCCAGCCTGGCCTTCCAGGGATGGGGCAATCACAGCTTCTCTGTGGCAACTTGTGCCAGGATCTCCCCACCCTCACAGTCAAGAATTTTTCCCTATTATCTAATTTCAACCTTCTTTATTTCAGCCTGGAGCATTCCCCTTTGTCCTGTCACTCCAAGCCCTGGTAAATAGTCCCTCTCCATCTTTCTTACAAGCTTCCTTCAGGTACTGGAGGGCTGAAATTAGGTCCTCTCTTCAAAGTCTTCTCTTCTTCAGCCTGAACAATCCCAATTCCCTCAGCTTTTCCTCATAGGAGAGGTTCTCCAATATTCTAATCATCTTGGTGGCCTCCTCTGGACTCTCTCCAGCAGCTTCATGTCCTACCTCTGCGGGGGACTGCAGAGCTGGACACAGCACTGCAGGTGGGGTCCCACCACAGCAGAGTAGAGGGGCAGAATCCCCTCTCTTGACCTGTTGCCTGCTTTGGATGCAGTCCAGGGCACGTTTGGCTTTCCAGGCGGCAAGTGAATATTGTCAGCTCATGTCGTTCTGGCCAGGGCTGCTCTCAATCCATTGATCTCCAGCCTGGATTGATACCAAGGGTTGCCCTGACCCACATGCAGCACCTTGCACTTTGGTCCTGTTGAGCCTCAATATTTAAGCACTCCAGGTGTGGCCTCACCAGCCACAAAGAGGAGACATCACCTCCCTCAGCCTGCTGGCAGAACTTTGTCTGATGCAGCAGAGGATTCCATTCACCTTTTTTGCAGCAAGGGCACTTTGCTGGCTCATGTCCCAGATTGGTGTCTACCAGAAGCCCCAGGTCCTTTTCTGCCAAGCTGTTTCCAGTTGGGTTTCCTCCAGCAAACATTGGTGTCTATTAACGTCTGCATGCAGCCCTGAGATCATCCTTCTTACCTGGTAAAGAAATGCAATGGTTAAATTCCTATCACTTTTTTTTCTCACCATCATTGGAGCCAGGATTACTTCCTCGTGGTTGTCCCATATAATTTTTAATCAAAATCCCCATTAGTAAACATGAGGAATGTGGTCCCATGCAATTCAACAGGACTTGACACGACTGTACGAGCATGTAAATAGCAGGATTAGTGTAATAATGTTTAAAGACAAAATATGACACAGTGGGAGATAGCAAGAAGAGAAAATGCAGAGGCTGAAAGAAGGCAGCACACACGGTGGTGATACAGAGTTTCACAGCAGTGTGCCTCTCACTGCCAAGTCCTCTGCTTGTTTGGAGCCCTGCATGTTACTTGGTCAAAAGGGATCAGAAGATCTGTGTTAGGAAAATGGTAGACATTGAGGAATGCATTCAAATTGTTGTTCTGGATTTAGGGGAGCAATTTGGGATTTAGCACTTCTAGAGGGATCTCATTCTGATACCCTTGTGCACTATTTTCACTCCAACAGTGAAATGAGTCTCACTCACTTCCTTGGACAGAGAAAATAACTATTTAACATGAACAGAACTAAGTCAACCCCCTGTGTATCAGTGAATTAAAGAATCATAGCTAATTCTTTACAGATGCTCTAAATTCAGGAGAAGGATGAAAAAGGTTGAGAAAAGGCAATGGGGAGTTTTGATTAAAAAAAAAATCTTTTTCCATAGCATTAATTTTGCATCAATTCTTTTTAATGGTTTTGATTGCCCTCAAGAGGTCTTGCCTGAAACAAAGGAAACTAATTCTAATCACAGGAAATTTATGTTGCTTAATTTTGACCTTGCCCAGATAGCAGAGGATTAAGTGTCTGAGTTTTGTGACCCATCTAGGACAGGCACTGAAAATAGAAACTAGGAGGGAACACAGACAGAAAAAACAATTCAGGAACACAGGAAAATAAGGAGAAAATAAAAAGTGGAACAGACACAAAGTTATAAGCAAAATAATAGCTATCACAAGGTCCTAAAAAATAAGGTAATATCTTGAGTTCAACGTGAATAATTTCCTTGGCAACATGTTAGATGATCTGTTGTTCCAGAAGACTTTCCACATCACTGTTATATCACCTCAAATAGCTAGATATTTCTGTCCTTCTCTTTCTTTTCCTGCATTTTCTTAATTGCAAGGCATCAAAGAGTTTGCAAAGCAATGCAAGTCTGTGTGCCCTGAGCTGGGAATCTTCATATGCATAAGGGACTCAGTTCTTCTCTTCTGCTTGATTGGAGGCTGTAGCAATATCATGTCACCTTTACATTCCCTGCAGAAATGAGGAGTTGACAATTCACCCACGTGGGGTAAAACAGGCAGTGTGATTACCTTCTCAGTAACAGCACAGAGCAGACGAGGCAGATACAGCTCCATGGGAAGGGGATTAGCCCTTCTCTTTTGGTCCCTCACACATTCAGAGAGGATCCTTGTGTAGTTGCACTGTTTTAAAAGTCTTTTTCTTCTTTCTCGTGGAGAATAGAGATAAGGTGCATTTTTTGGTGCTTTTCTAATCTCTTTGTTTTGGTACTGGGTGCTGTAGGGCTGTGACCAATCACCTTAGGGGGTGGAAAACTGCAGACCAATAGTTGTTAGATTATTAATGTATATATAAAGAAAGTTTGGTAAATAAAGTTTGCTCTTTCGCCACCTTGTGTGCTCCTGCCTGACTTCCCTGCGGGCTTCTGCGAATCTCCACGAATATCAGAAAATCAGAGCCAGCATCCTTGCATTCTCACAGTCCATGCCTGGGCACAGCTAGGGTTAGGGAAGCAGCTTTGGGAAGCAACCGCTCCCAGAAGGCCACAGCTTCCAGAAGCAACAAAATTAAAACAGAAAGCAACAGCTCCCAGAAGCTGTGGAAAACAAGGTTTAGCTTGTCTTTGACCCATGATTTGCAGCTGCCTCTCAGGGCCAGAGACCAGATTCTTGGTCCTGTTCTGCATATTGAGAGACAGCAACTTTCACTTTAATCCAGACTCATCCTTGCCATAGCTGTGTGGCCTCTTGGAGTCCATGTTCTGTGATCTTTAATTCTTTGCATGAATTTGCCATTTCATTTAAGTCAGCGTGATTCTGGCCTGCTGTAGAGACAGAAATGAGATTAACAGATGGGTGTCTCCTGTCAGGAGCTGTCCTGGCATAGAGGCCCATCCTTGCGTCTGATGTGCCTCAGAAACATTGCCCTCAAGGTGAAATCATCCTCATTACTTTCTCCTGTGAGCACTTCTCCCCAAGACACGGCCACTTTTCTTCTATGAATGTTCTCCCCTTGCCTTCTCTCCATTTCCAGGGGGCTTTTTTACATTCAAAACTGCATCTTCATTCCTCACCAGATAAGAAAAAAAATAAAAAAAAGTTGCCCTGACAAAAGAAAAAACCTTAAGTGAACTCATTTAAAAATATTTAAAATATTTAAAATATTTGCTACAAAGCAGTGTTTCAATCTGGAATGTGCCATGTATTTCATGATGTAAGTAATAGAAATGATCATGTGACATATACCGTGTTATAAAATCTTATAGCATCACAGTTTGTGACAAAATGTGATTTAAAACATTTTTATCTTTCTAATGTCTATGAAGCTATTACATAGGGAAATAGATGTGAATAGATATTGAAATGATTTTAAGCTCATTTCTGAATCAGTCACTCATGCTTGAATACTTCGACTTTTTTGATGTTTCCAGCAAGAAAAGAAGATAAGTACTAAAAGTACTCATTACAGACCTAACCCTTTTAAGTCTGCTTTTCACGTTAGATTTGAAGCACTGGTCCCGTAAAAGCACTGAGCTCTCAAGAAAGTCCCCATTGATTACATGTACATTGTGGAATGTGTCCAAAAGTTTCATTCAATTTATTGTATTTATCAATATGTAAAATTTTAAATGAAAACTCAATGTACCACTTTTTTTCCCACAGGTAACTTAATGTGTTTTTTTAAAAGGACATCTGACTTTTATAGCAAATTCACCCTTTACTACTCTAGTTTAAAAAAAAAAAAAAGAAAAAAAGAAAAATTCTAGGTTCATGGAACACTTTATCCTACAGGGATATCTTTATTAAACACATTGATCTGTATCTTTCATGTTTCTTTGGTAGTCAGATACCACAGCTGGGATGCACATACATCTGAGTTAAGTCACTTGGATGAACAAATTATCTGCGAGTGCTCTTTCAAGGATATCAGTGTAAATGAGGTTATACTGCACAATCCAAATGTCTCTGAAAAGCCATCACCTTGAGCAGCAAATTCTGTTTATGTGTTAACCTCGGCATTTACTGTATGGCACTCAGAGCCTGTGCAGCTGCAAGTAGTTTAAAGTCAATAACTGTGGAATATTTCCCCCTATTTTAATGGAGATCAGAAAGATCGATGCGCTGGCTGTCCTGTGGTATTCAGTTGGGTCTTACTTAGGGCTTGGAGCAAACTGTATTATGTTAGGCTACATCTTCTTTTCTTGGGATTTTGTTGGTGGTGGTGTCTTTTTTCCAGAATTATTTTATTTCAGCAGTTAAAAATCTTGTGGACAGGAGTAGATTTTTTAAATTTTGTTTCAAATTTAACAAGAAGAAGAAGAAGAAGAACAATAATATAATGCATGATTTCCATTAGAGGTATAATTTAAATCATGGAACAAAAAAGTAGAAGACTGAAATTTGGTGACACTAACAGAACACTCCTTTCATTCAACAGTCCAAAGTTGAGGTATAAGGGAAATGCTCATCCTCAGTATAAAAATTTCAGTCTATCTGTTATCTTCCTTACTGGGAGCTTTTAGCCACATTTCATATCAGATTCATCAGCCATTGACTAACTGGGCACTGCTGTGGTGGGATGAAGCCACAGCATCACTTTGATTTTTATGTTGCACAAAATATTGAAAAGAAGAGCAAAAATGGTGCTCAGTCATAGTGGCCTGATTTGAATATTTCTGTTCTTGCTTCAGTGTATATTTAAATATTCAATTCAACATGCAGCATTTATCCTGGGAAAGCACAGATGACTTCACACCAAATGCCTCAGAATACAGCGAGATGATGCAAAATAAAATTCACATCTCTTTATAATTTTGTTCTTGGAAAGAATTTTTTCACTAAAGGCAATCAAAGTTTCAATCGTTGCCAAGAAAGTTTGTGTTTAAATTAGGGAGGTTGTAGTTCACTACAATGTTTTGAACTGAAAGTGTGAGTCATCATAACTTAGATTAAATGAGGATTCTAAAGGGAGAAAAAGAATCTTAGGTTTTTTTGGTTTTTTGGGTTTTTTTTTAAAGCACTAACTCCACAACATGTTCAGAAATATATTAGCCATGTTATATACCTCAGAGTGAATGGAATGGAAACCCACAGCAGAGAAAGCTGTTTACGGGTATGCCACCCACTAGCCATAATTTGAGAGTGAAATGATATGGAGAGTGACATTTGTGGATGTATGGTAAAAAGTGACAAGCAATTTTGAAGTGAAAGGTCAAACTGTCAATCATTTATGGCAAATAACCATTTTCAAGGACTCTGGTGTCCATTACTTACAGATGTTCTGGCATGGAACCCAGGCAACAAAGGATGTGTAATGATCTCAGGGGTTTGATCTTTGGTTATTTTTTGAAGGAGAAATATTTCATGGATTTGGTCTTAGAATAGGCACAGTGTTACAGAATATACTGGAAGAAAAAGCTGTCTACAGGAGAAAGTCTGTCAGGAAGTTCAGGTTTACCTTCTCCCTCTTCAGTCACATCAGTTAAGAAAAGGATATAACAAAGACCAAGTTCTCTTTGTGTTATGCTAAATATAAGGACTAATACTTTAAAATGAAATAAATAAAAAATTCTAGTAGATAAAATAACTTTAAAATATTTTATTGGACATTCTATAGCCTGCACAGTCCTTAGAGCACTGGCTGTTTTCTATGCCTACTGTAGCCCCTAACTAGACTTGCAAGTACAGTGGATAGGTGGAGAAACAGACCAATGCCTCAAATAAAACAGCATTTTTATTGTCTCTAGTTAAAATCAAAAATCTCGGAAGAAATGTCATACTTGTCCCTCCAACAGAGGATTGTGTTCAATTTCTCCATAGCCTTCTTTCGACTCTCTCATTAATTTATTTTTGAGATAAATCAGAGCATTCATGTCTTCCATACCACTGACCTAAGGGACAATGCACTAATCATAAGTAGGAATGAAGATGAGAAAAACTCACTATCATCCATTGCAAATCTGAAACTACTAGGGTGAATTAATCAGATCAACCTATCTCTCTCCTGAATGTATTAGAAGCATGTCCCAGGGATTTTGGCTCTATTTCACACATAAATGTAGCAGAAAATTTGCAACTTCCTCTTCTTAAGCCATTGTACTACCATTGATTTGGAAACACCGTTGCAAGATGTTGCTGGAAATGCTTATGTGAAGGTTATTTATTTTTCTTCCATAAAAGAAGGAAAAAATACACGAAAAAAATAGTCCCATGCTTTTAAAAAATAAAAATAAAAAAATTAGAGTGGCCATTTTCTTCCTTTCACAGTCACATTTACTGCTTCTTACCACCCTCCCTGTCACTTGAGTGCAAGTAGTACAGATTATTTTAGAGAGCCTTTTATCTGAATAGAGTAATGCCTCTCAGAACTTGAGGAAAAGAGCTGAAAAATAGCTCTGTGCAGTCAATATTCTCAAGCAGTGTGGAAAAGACTGTACCAGACAGAGGATGTGTGAATTCATAATTTCCTATTCCTCCATTTCTAACACTTAGCCAGCATCACAACTCTCCATATGACTGACAAACAGCCACAGCAACCTTAATTACTCCGCTTTGAATTTACACCTTACTTTGGCTGTTTTGCTCAGTTCTTTAGACCATAGCTAGACAAGTCCTCTTCCTCCTCTTTGGCTGATAAAGATAAAACTCAGAAGTTAAGGAAGCTATAGACCACTCAAAGGGTCTCATAAACCAATGTCTGCCCCTGGATTGCTACTTTAGAATATAGAGAAGACACTCAAGTTGATTTTTCTATAAAATGATATTGTGTCTCATAATTTTTTCTGATCAGTTTAATGATCTGTGCTACTTCCACTTTCACCATGAATATTAGCCATCAGACCTTTACCCTGTGACTTAGAAGATTGATCAGGAAGCTGTTCATATTCTTCTTTTTCATATTCTATTACTTCTACCAGAGCTTATGATTGTCTAAATTTATTTTGCTTTGCTTGGAACTCTAAAATTTGTCTTGGATTAAAATTATGGGCTGCTGTAATTAATATTTCTACTATCTTTTTCTGATATGGTTGAACCTTTTTATGCAGATATGTCAGCAAAGGAGACAGAAAGGGTGGGTTTGTTTTTAAAATAGATTAGATAAATAATGCCCTTGCTCCCCAATGGGAATATTGTAGAACAAGTAAATGGATTTCCCATGGAGGCCTAAAATGGGATGGTAAGAGATTATGAAGGATATCATCACATCATATCAAAAAAGACTTAACCCTTTATGGATGGATTTTGGGAAAAGGAATCACTGATCAAAACTCAAAAAGGAATGTTTTGATCAGTGTTGAGCATGTTGCAAATGCCAATTCTGTTGCAAGAACAAAAAAGTTTTTATATAGAATGTGGGTGACGTCAATTTTAAATTATTGTTTCTTGAAAAAGATTGTTAAGTTTCTATTCCCAGAAGAGGTCTTTGTGTTGTTTGTCCCAGATGAACATGGGCAAATCTTATTTAAAGTACCCTATGGTAATAAACACCCTCCTGCAATAGTTACATAATCTGAATGGGAATATCCATAACACAGGCAAATACTTAATTTGGATATTTAATCTGTTATCCATGGACACTTTTTTCTTCTTCCTGCAGGTATTTTATTTTAAATCAGTTAGAACAGGTGTCTGAACACAGACACAGGAACCCTTGTGCCTATGAAGTAATAAAGTTTGAAAATATCTAGGGTAGTTTTTAGTTCAGTCTCATGTTCAAAGAATGTTGAGCTATGGGATTGAATGAAGTCAGTCAAGGATTTATCCAGATGACAAATATGTACATTGGGAATACTGAGAGGTTTCTCTGGACAATGTTTTGCTGTCCCAAAGGATTACCAGTGAATTTGGAAATAATGGAACTGCACTGAGAGTATGGACCCAAAGAGGATCAAATCTTGATTTTACAGAGATAGAGGAAATTTAAGAATACAAAAGGCAACTTCTGGGAAACAAAACCACATCAATCCCAGTAATAGAAATACGAAAAGAAAGAGAAGGCAGATATGGCATCTGAACAACAGAGGAGACACAGCACCTTAAATTTGTCAGTTAGGTGCCTGAGCTATAGCTAAAAGCTACTTTTCATGTATAAAATATCTTTCTTTGAATCAAGACCCTCTTACCAGATAATCCAAATAATGTTTTACTTGACCAAAATCACAGTACCATTTAACCTCATCCGAACTTTCAATTTATTACTGTTTATCTCCCTCCTTGATAGTAACTATTTCCCAACTAAATTGTTTCACAGAAAGAAAGAAAGAAAGAGATTTCCAGGTTGTTTTGTCGTACATAAATACAGAACTGCGGGCAGGCACACATCTCTCTTGGAGAGCCCAATATGTGCACAATGAGTACATTTAAGTAATTAATGAGAGGAAGCTTAAGGGATAGTGCAAAAGGCATTGAAGAAAGATACTGTGGGATAGTCATAGCACTCTGTTTTAATGTTCTTGCACAGTACATCCTCTAGATAACATGCTGGCCTGGCACATCTCTTACATCACTGTGGGTCACTGTGTTATCTGTTATTCAGATCCTACTGGCACAATCAGGAACTGATAAATCAGTTCTTGCTGTGTTTCCCTGTCTTATCTTTCTTTTTGTTTGTCTATAGTTGCTAGCCTTTTTTTTTGTCTACAGTTTTCATGTTCAGATACATCACATATAAAGAATACCAAAATAAAATCTTAGTAGGGGAAATATAACAAATGGAAAATGATGTGTTCATTCTGAACACACTGCCAATCCCCTGTCTGTAGTAAGGGAAACTGATAGATGGTTCTGGTTTTGCGTTTTCATTGAAATATAAAATTTTAGAGACTGAATTTTTAGATTTAGGTGCAGTCAGTTGAGTAATAAAACTTTCTTTGACTTCAAAAGATCAAAATTTTTAGTAGCTTTCCCTCACTTCTCCCTGTTTTGGTTTTTTTTTCTTTTGCCATTACACCTCTGAGGGCACAGTTTTAGGTGTAGCTTTGCTCTCAGGTCCTCCAATTTCTTATTTGGCTGCAAGAAGAGCAGATTGTCCAGAATTATTATTTTCATAATCTAAGACACCGGGAAGTTTGCAGAATCTATGACTTGTCTTTAACACAGGAACCTGTAAAAATCAGAAAGATAAATATTGCTAACATTTTACATTGTGATGAATAATGCTGTAAAATTTATTGAGTATTATTTTTCTTTTCCCTTACCAAGTCTGACTTTCTTTTTAGTTGTTGTACTAGTGCTGGTGATTTGCTGCCCTCAGGGCTGTGAACAGAAAAGTGTCAAAAGAAATCTAAGATTAATAAAAGGACATCATATTTAATCACGTTTTTGGGGGTGACCATGTTAAACCACCCCAGAACTGCCAATATTCCTTTTTATCCACTTCAGAGATCCTGATCAGAAATATTGCTCTCGCAGTTTATGTCCTTTTGATAGACAGGTCTGCTGTCAGCATTTTCAGAAAAGAAAGCCCACTTAATTTGCATCATCCACAATTTACATATTTCTTAAAAGACAACATCAACTGCAGCTATAAGATGCTTACATTCAGAGAAAATTTCTTCTTCAACCTTTCTTTTTCTCCTCCATTTGAAAATAAAATTCTATTAAAAGTGCTGGGGGTTCCCTTACTTGGTTATTTTTTGCTTTTTATGCAGCAGTTGATGCAAGCAGCCATAAAGGTGACCTATTTTAAAAAAATATTGATTCTTTCTGCAATTGATTATTGCCATACCAGTGTATTATTGATTGTTGACAGTATGAGAAAGAGATATGTATCTACTTTACAAATTACAGTTATACTTGCTAGTGGTGATTTTTTGTGCTATTTGTGGTAATTTGTAATAAATAATAGGAATTTATAGGCTAAAACCCCCTGGGTCTCGTGCATTGCGGAATCCTATAAACACATCATCACAATCTACATACCCACAGACCAGGTAAGCCTTCAGATCATGACAAGAGTATACTCTGTATTTTTTTATCCATTAAGAACTTAATCCTTTTAGTTTTCTCTTCCTAAATCCCTTCAGTGCTGCCCCTAAAAGAGCTGAGTTACCTATTCATTCTAGACTGGTGAGAAGTGAGACTGTGCAAGAATAAGCGTCTGCTTCCCAAAACATGGTGACTTACAACCAAGAGAGACTAAGAAATACAGCAGGAATTCAGTTTGTTGACATTTTGACCCAAATCCAGCAAGTAAGACCAAGGTCTAGAACACTAGTTACATTAAACATTTAATAACTTGTTATCTTTCCCCCAGTCTCACCAAAGAGGCCTACAAACAAACAACTTCAGTAGAACTCAAAAACTGAAGGGTTAAGAACTCTTCATAGTCTAAGATATCAGCTTTAAATTATTAATTACCATCTTAAGGACAAAATTAGCAAATTATTATTGAAAAGGAGTGGGGGGTACTTTGCTTGGGGGAGGCAGTGGGTTTTTTCTTAGATTTTTTTTTTTTGCAAATAGACAATGAAAATAGATTTGGACATCATGCTCTTGTAGGAAATTCTATTCAACGTGCACCTGACTGATCCCAGCCCAGCAGCACGAGTCACCCAACTATGCATCCAAACCTCTTCTCACAGAGTTCTGCTTCATTGTGAGGGCTTCTAAGCTCTTGGTGAAGGAGCACCTCCACTTCTGTACTGTACAAAGTGGCAAAAGTCAACACGGCATTGATTTTCTTACTTCAACAGCTGCAACACGCAGGGATTCAGAGTCAGCAACATGAGCAATGGAGCTGTTCCTGCAGTGGAACAGGCACCTGGGGGTGGAAACCATGCAGTGAGCCCTGTGAAAGTCATCCTGCCTCTAAGTCACAGTCAACCTTCAGACACATGGGCACAGTACAAAAATCTAGCTAAAGCATGTAGGTCATCCTTTGGGAAGCTTCTGACCAGTGGAGATTTCAAATTACAGGAAATTGGCTCTTTTTTTTAAATTATGGTTTGGTGACATGAGTCAGTCATTTTGAAATGGTCTTTTAACCTTACAAAGATGATTGGCCAAATTTTATGCACTAAAATATTTCTGTATGATCAGTGATTATTCAGCATAAGCACACAGATTTAGATCCTCAAATAAACAAGCCAAGTAGACACTGATAATCAGGATAATAATGCCAGTAATACACACACCAGAGAACTCTAAATGCCCAGCTAGTGTTGAAACGATCCTGATTCATAACAGCTTGCTTTGAGATGTTTCATTCTTCTAGCATCTGAGGCATTTTTCTCCTAGTTAAATGCAAGATGATTCTAACAGATGTTGAATTCCTTCCAGTGAACAGCGAACAGCCTTGAGCCAAACACCAATGATAGTCCCAAGTGACTGTATCAGATCAGATTTGGGTGTTGTTTAGATCAGCTCATGCCTTTGAACTGTGCTGGATCATACCAGTGCAGGCACCAGGGCATTTAATTTTGTAACAAGCTACCATCAGCACATTCTATTACACTGAATTTCTGTTGCCACCTTCCAAACTCTGCCAGCCTCCATTACTGACTGAGTCTGAGTCATTGTTGGGTCATGTAAGCATCAAACTGCACAGCAGCTTCTCCAGTGATGAGTTGTATCTTAGGTTTCTACTGAGCAAGTCAAAAGCTCTGGCTTATCATTTATTGCTGCCTTTGGACAAGTTTTCCATCAGAAAATCATTCCCAGCTCAGCTTGTCAGTAAAGAAGCTAAAACAGGCTTTTAACATCTAATACATTCTAAATAAGTAATACCTGCAAAACAGCAGAAGGAGTTAACAAAAGGATTTCCAAAATGATAACATTTATTTTATTGTTGCTATTCTGCTGTTTGTAGTACCCAGGGCCTTAGGACAGCATTCATCAATAATACATTACGGTCAAGATTCATGTAGTGCTTGGAAGCAATGATTTCAGAGATTTTCTCCAGCCTTAACAATTCTGTGATTGTATGGTTTAATTCTCATCTCATTATTTGGAGCACTGAACTCTTTTAGATAGAGGGGTCCCAGATTTTTTACCATTAACCCAAATCTGTTATTCCATTTACCATCCACAACTCCATTAATGAAAAGGATGAGATTATGTACACTTATGCAGGGAAGAAAGTTCTTGAATCAGCATTGTGATCAAAGAACACATATATACATATAACTTCAAATTCAGGCAACACTTTTGGTGTTGCAGATTAAGTCTGAATTCACAAATCTGCATATTATTCTGGATCTGGGCACATAAAGAAAATTTTTGTGCCTGTCACTCCTAGCTTGTCCCTGTCCAAGAGAAAGGCAGACCAGAAGCTCACATGTGCTTTCGTTTTTAGGGCTTTGAACCCAGATCACCCCACAAAGTGACAAATATTGAGTTATACTTTTCAGATATTAAGTTTCTACTACCTACTTGCATACATGGCTAATGGGGAGCTTTGCATGTAGAACCAAATTTCTCTCATCCTGCCTAGTGCCTCATCCACTTGCTCTACTACCTCTTGCCTCTCTTTGGTGTGAAGGAGATTGCTGTGAATTTCCTTTTCCTCATTTGGGAGCATAACCTTTTTCTTCAGCAAGGCAGTATTAATAGAGAGAAACTGGTATTAATAAAAAAGTCACTCATCGCATCTGCTTGCTTGTTCGTGGTGCTCAAACACACACACATTTACTTGCAGTTATCCATTTGGAGGGCAGCTCAAGTGCAATCTCAGCCACAATTTGACAACACCAACTACCCTCTCAGGAAGGGGGGATTTTGCTGATTTGCCAGCAGCTCCTTTTTCATCTTTTAGAAACTGACCTGCAGCACTCCTTGTTCCTGTGCTTGTCCATGCATCCTCACAGCCTTTGCCCACAGCTGCCTCCCCTTTGGGTGCAGTCTGAGCTCCACAGCCCAGCTGTGGCCTTGTGCAGATTGAGCAGGCTCTGGGTGTGCTGATTTTGTCAGTTTTTGCAGATTAAACTGGAGCCATAATCGCAAGGACTGCCAGTCCTTGGGAAGCTTCCAAACACAAGCTTCTTGCCGTGCACCTCTCTCCTGCTAGGTGATTGCCAGTAGCTATTTCTACCTCTGAAACTATTTATATACACAGATACTACTTACAAAAATGCACACAGACAGTGACTTTCTGATATTGCCACTTCAGAGGCAGTCATATTCTACAGTATGAAATGGGGAAAAAAAAAAAAAAAAGTTGGGTAAATCCAGCATCAGAATTTCTGTGTTTTAACATGTCTACTTGTCTACTTTTGTTTGTTTTCACCTCAGGCTTGTTCCCATTCCAAAAACACCACTCAAAGACAGTGAGACAACAAGAGTTAATAATATTTATGATAATTTTAAATTCCCTGTTGGTGCTTAATCCCTCACAACATGTACAGAAGCAAAATAACCTCCTGCGATGCAATAACCAAAGGACATTCTCTGTTTTGCAAAGGACACTCAGCTGCTCTCTTTCAGTTGCTTCATCTTTATAAGATGATGCGATACAGATCTGTGCAGGTGTTTTGGGAAAAAATCCTAATTGTAACGGAGATTCTGACCTTGGCTTTAAATAAGGCTGGAATTTGTAGATAGTATTTCATTAACTCTGGAACTTGTGGCATTTCAGCATAGACATTTTCCAAGAGGGCCATCATTAATTACACCTACCAAGTGCAGTGTGTTATCCCCTCTTGAACACAGGACTGCGTAGCCTGCGTCACATTTTCATGCCTGCATTAAATACTTTGGAGTTTCATACCTGTAAGTGCAAAATTATATTGTTCTCTGATTGTCATGTTTGTCTGCCTCTTTTAGAAACACTCCCTGGTTCTGATGTGCTGTTAAGTGGGGGGAAAAAAAAAAAAAGCCAGCAGTAAATTTATTTTCAAAATGGAAAGTTTTAAATAGAATGGTTCCTTTCATGTTTACTCTCAAGAGTTGTTCAATCTAGGAAAAAGAAGAACGTCTATTGAATTAGCTTGCAGGAAGAAAACTTGCTGGACAGGTCTTCATTTCTTTGAGCTCAGTAGTGTACATTTTCACGTTGCAAGACCTTTGTTTTATAAATAGCATATGCTGAAAAGATGAGACAGCAGGAAAATGAAAGTCTAAACCAAGAAAATAAAAAAAGATAATTCAACACTCTTGGTAAACACAGAATTCCCACACTGGCTTGAAAGAGATCACCTGGAATTTATGGTAGCTCTATGGAGATTACAAATAAAATAAAGTTTAAATGGATTCTCCATCTCTACTTGAATCTTTGCAATCTGTACAGTGTTCTATAAGAATATAAAAATACTAAAAAATCCTGCAATTATTAAAACACCGAACCTAAATTTACAATTCACATGGTAATTAAAAAATTCAGGTGGAGATTACTGTCGTTACCTTAGGGAATTCATTTGGAAGGAAATCTACCAAACTAGTTAGAAAACCACAAGTACTTACATTCAAAAATATGAAATTCATATTTTCCTATTCCTGTGTCACATAATCTCATTACACATTTCTGCTACAACACCTTTCTGTGTTCATTGGAAAGAACTCTCCAACATTGATTAGTTAGACAGAATCTGCAGATAAACAACCTTCCTCTGGGCCTCAGACCTTTACCCAGAGCAAGAAACTTCCATCAGCCTTTTTTTACCTTATTCACCAGTAAATATTTAATGTAGCGATAACTACCTCATGAAATTTGCTTCTCTAACTTGACCAAAAGGAGCTTAAAACCTACTCAGACAAATGCACAGAGACTGAAAACCTCAGAGCCATGTGTGATAAAATCCACTGTTAACTTCCCAAATTTTTGGGCCCAGTTGTATGGGCCACTGAGACAAGAAAGTTCTGTTGAGTTCCCAGCTCTTGATCAGGGATTTGTGCACCTTAATGGCCTTACACGGCTATTCTTTCTGTCAAAATCATGGTATATCCAGCATGAGGAGCTGTTGTGTGACTGTGGAGGCAGCCATTTAAATTAAATGCCACGTGTAAGAGACTGATACGTTAAAGGACAACCACTGTTGTTTAACATCTTTTTTAATGACGTGGACACTGGGATCGAGTGCAACCTCAGCAATTCCATGATGACACCGTGTCCTGGGGTGACATAATGATATCTTGTATTCCCTATCGTTTTGTATGCTTGACCAGAAATATGGTCCTGTAGCTTTAACTGTGTCCCGCAGCTGGGAGCTCTGCCGCCAGCGCGGGATGTTTCGAAACTTTCCTCGGCTCTCCTATGGGGGAGTGAGAAGGAAGGGACACTGGGGTTTTTTTGTTGGTTTTTTTTTCCTTCAGTCGGCTGCTGCTGCTGGTGGCTGGTGCTACTGGTGTGGCTGCTGCTTGGGTTGTTTTTTTATGTCGTTTTGTTTTTTTTTTTCCTCCCTGGGATTGTTTTTCCATCGTTTTGGATCCTTTTTTTTGACTTGCTTTCTCATCCGAGAACCTGAGGAGCCCCGGGGGACAGCGGACGAGAGTCCTTCAGGAAGCCACCGGAGGAACTTCACCTAGCTCCTCCGGGGACCCCGGAAAGGGGAAGCTACGCCTGAGGAAAAGGACACTAAGCTCATCAGCTGTTTGTTCAGGTTTTCTGACCCCTTTTCCCCTTTCCCTTTCCACTGTGTGGTCTGTTAATTAAACAGTTCTTCCCACTTTAGGCTGAGCTATTCTGTGTTGTGTGGGGGAAGGGGTGCCAGAAACCTCTGCTGTTGGGGTGGCACCTGTTCAGAGTGCTTTCCACCTAGGATATTTGTCTCTAATCCAAGACACACCGAGCTGTGCAGTGCAGTTGACACTTTAGGGGAAGGAATGGAGTCCAGAGGGACCTGGGCAGGCTGCAGAGGTGGGGCTGTGTGAGCCTTGTGGTGTTCAGTGAGGCCAAGAACAAGGTCCCGCATCTGGGTTGGGCCAATTCCAAGCACTAATATAGGCTGGGCAGAGAATGGATTCAGAGCAGCCCTGAGAAGGACTTGGGGCTGATGGTGGATGAGAATCTTGACATGACCTGGCAGTTTGCACCTGCAGCCCAGAAAGCCAAACGTGTCCTGGGCTGCACCAAAAAAATTAGGAAACCTGATATACTGGATAGCATTCCTACCCATAGCAGTGGGGGTAGAACCAGGTAATTTTTAATGTCCCTTCCAACCCAAACCATTCTATGATTCTAATTGCTTGGCAGTAATTCTCAATTGCTCATTAGAATGTGATGTTGTAGGCACACAACAATATCTCTAAGTATAGTAAAAAGTGACAAATTTTTAAGACCTGTTGTTTGGGCCTCTTTTCTCAGCCAGCCTTCACCTGATAAAGATACTGTTCTATGTTTTTGATAGCATGCAAAAATTATTTCAACTGAATTTAGAATAGCCTGAGTGAATATCATTCTAGAAATATGCTCTCAATACAGCAAGCAGCAAATTTATTTCCTTATACTTATATATGCAATACAGATAATGTGTAAGCATTACATGTAAGATAATGTGTAATAATTTAAAGACAAAATATGTTTGTTGAGTAACTCCTCCTGGACTGCCACATTTGAAGTTTTTTAAAGGACTGAGTACAACACAACTGAGTTACCCACTGAACATGTGTTTTGATTAACTGGAATTTTGCTCTAGTCACTCTAGATCAGTGGGATTAATTCCAGTGGACTGGGAATTGTATGGAAAACAGAAACTTTCTTTCTGATGGAGCCAGTTTAACAAAATAGATTAGGTTAAGATTCAGAAATTAACTTAGTGACTCAAAATTCCATGTTTGTAAATGATAACTTTCTATCTTAAAAAACAGCATAAAACTTGTCCATTTGAAGTCACCCTGTCCCAAAAGTAAGTAACCCTTCCTACGCATTTGAGATCCTTCAACTGAATACAAGTTTGTCTCAATATCCAGAAGGACTTTCTTTTGTGTGTCCACAGCGTTAAAACCCTCAAATAACAAAATTAAATGGAATGCTCAAAGATTAATCGAAAGCTGTGTAAAATGGCCTGACCATTTTCAGCTGTGCTGAAAATTTGGGACTGATTAGAAATAAAACAAGCAGCAGCTAGAAATGGCTTATGTGTCTCATACACAACATAAAATACAATTTTTTTTTTTTTTTTTAATGTGCATCTATTGACTGACTGCTCAGTTTAGGGAGAATGTGAGTTTCCCTCTGTTTAGCAATTATGAACACCAGCGACCCTTCTTCCTGTGTTTGCATTTTCAGGAGTTAACATGGTGCATTTCTCCCAGGGAACACTTGTAGACATCTTCTTTGAAGACTGATTTCAAAGGTCTGAACAGAGCTACCTCTCCTGAAGTCAAAATCCCTACAGGGTTAGAATTTCAGACACGTCATGTGTTTCCTATTCCACGCTTGCCCCTGGTCCATGATTTATTGCTCATTCTAAGGCTCCTAAAACTCTTCTCTTAAATATGGGGGGCCTGCTTCTGGGTTTTATTTGAAATTCACATATATGTTTAAATTAAATACAGGAAATGCAAATCTCATTAGTAGATTAAAAAAATCTGTGTTTGGAGAAATCATATTAATTGGGCTATATTTGCATAAACATGACATTGATTATTCCAAAATCATATTATGAATATGAAAATATATCAAGTTTGATTGGATCCTACAGCAAAGAAAATTAAATAACAAATTCTAATCATTTTCAGCAGCTGAATTTGGAAACTCTTTGCCGGTTTCCAATTTAATCTAAATATTTGATCTCTTCCTTACTTTAGCTAAACTCTAATTAATTTTCTGTTTATGTCTTCATATTATATTTACTGTCAGAGTATCAGTTCCTTATCTCTTTGACAAAAGGTCATATTCTCTTCCGTTTCCTTTATAGAGCAGATCTCCTGGGGAAGGTTAATAATAAAAGACTTCTAAATGCTGAGGTGCTTGTACTGTTTTATTAAGACTGATAAACAGAATGGTCCATCAATATTAAGGGCAGTTGGGAAAGAATTGTTTCTCTATATCTTTTACTTCAGAAAGAAATTATTTGTATGCAATAACATTATTCTTCTGTTGTCCAGAAAATCAAAAATTGTATTTTATCTTATTCTCTACCCTTTCTTGGTTTTTTTTGGTTTTTTTTTTTACCTTTTCCAATGATATGGATGGTCCACTATGGTTAAACTCACAGGGAAAAGGACAGAAATGACCAAAGAATAAAAAATCATATTTGATTTCCCAAAAAGATACCCAGAGGTGAAAGTCAGAGTGAAGGAAAAAAAAAATAATTCTTAATTTCATAGCTGATTCTGTAAGGAAACCAGCAATAATTAATTGAGTTGCTAGCATATGGAGTCAGGGAACCCCCACTACTGATACCACTCAGTCTTAAATTTAGAAAAAAAAATCGTTTAAATTTAGAGTCCTTTAAAATTTCATATCTTGTCTGGTCCAGAGGCATCAGCTCATATTGAACAAGAAGCTACATCTATTGAGATGATATTATAGACAGAGGTCAGATTTTAAATACTCCTTTTTCCAGAAGATTGCTGTACTTTTCATCCCTGAAAGAACACCTTTCTTTTTGTTTTCTCAAGTATAGAAAACTTCATAGATGAGGGATTTATTCTAAAGCTTCTGTTTACAAAAATTTCATTCATAATGTTTCCTAATAAACTAATCAGTAGTACCACTTCATTATAATTAATAAGCCATAAGCATATTGTTTGAGGATGCTAGATGTTTGTGTTTTTCCTTCTCTCACATGTTTTTAAGTAACCTAATGTATCTGCATAGACATTAACTAGGCAGAAGGCTTTTGGCTTTATTGTTATTACCAACTGCATTCAGTTTTGACTAATCCATTAAAACACTTTAGATAATTGATGCACTTACTTGCAGCTTGTGGAGGAGGCAAATATAATCCCCAAATGAATTTGACCTAGTAAAGTTACTGCTTTGTTTTTCTACACCTTCTTAAGTAGAAACAGAATTCTGGTGCTTAGAAGTGAGCACATCGAAAGTATCAAGGACCATCACTTCCAAAGTTTCCTAATTCTTAGTCTTGTTATGTATTTTGATTAAATTTTTTCCTGCTCTTTCTCTTCCCATACCTTCTTCTGGATTCTGTCATCATGTGAGCATGAAAAATCCCGTAGGCTTCACCAAGAGCAGATGTAGTTCTACACTTGCAACAACTGAGGGATCATAAGTTCATGATTCTCTTATGTGCCATAGAGTTTGCCATTATGAGAAAATAATTTAGAATAAAAGTCATTAGAGGCATTCAATGTCTCAAAATACTGAGCAGAGCATCAGAATCTCTGAAAATCGAATCCCTACCCAGTTTGTACAGCAACTTCAGGAGTTTCTCAGATGTCTGTGAAGTACCTGTGAATTTCAAGAAATGACTCAGTGCGGAACTTAGTGGTAATTGGTAAAATATTGGACATGATTATATAGCAGTTATGGTCTGTCAAGATCATTATTCCAACTTCTTTTTAGTGTCGCACTCATCTCCAAGAGGAGGAGGATAAGCCATGACTGGTTCTCTTTGACCACTGGCAAAGGAATTGTCTGGATTTATAATTAGGTTTTGAAGAGTTTATAGGGTTTTGCACCTCAAAATCATTGTGAATTTTCATCTATTTTACTTCAGAAGAGTCTGGTTGGAATTAGGCAGTCAAACAGAAAATATCCTTGAGCAATTCAGAAAGTTGCAGTTTCCACTGGAAACTGTCTTACAGCATCAGGACTAGCTTTGGTTCGGTGCAAATAAATATTATTGATGTTCTCTAGGCAAGATTCTATGATTCTAAACCAGCCAGCCACTGCAAATTAATACAGCTGCAACATTAAGTAGACCTACTGTGATTTGAACCACCTGAAAACCTGACCTTTATATTTTGTGTTGGTATTCTCTACAGACATACTTTGAAAGTGAATCTACTTGAAAGTCTGAGATTTTTGCTTAATATTCTGACAAATTTTGTTCTGGGGTTGAAAGAGAGAACTGAAACTGAGGTAGTAGTCCCACAATGTCCCAAGAAGGAATACACAGGTTATGTATTATATAAACATGATGAAGTAGAAATGCAAGAAGAAACTGTGCAACAAATCAGTAGTCATTTCCCAGTGCTCTTTTCAACTGTGAAAACATAACACAGACAGTGAGGGAGGTATATGATTCCTCGTGGAGTAAAAATTTGAGGCAGACACAAATATCTGCTTTTAACAGAAGCAATATTTCTACCACACATTCACATAGTATGAAGAAAAAAAAATAAAATCACTCGGGAGATCTGTAGAAAACACTCTAAAGTGATCTCACCCTTTCATTCACACCAGGTGCTCTGTTCTGGCTTGTGCATCATCTTCACTCTCTTTCCTTCCTAAAGGAAGACCTGTGTAATTAAGATGGAGAGGCAGGTTTTTTTCTGGAATTTGAGTTCTAGAGATATGTTTTGTAGCAGTAGAAGATGAAGAAACATTTTTTGATTGTATAAATAAACACTAATCAAATGTTTGGAGGTTCAGATATCTGAAGTTATTTATGCAACCTCCCATTCAGTCACCCTTCTGAGGATTCCTGTCTATCAATGGCAAAATATTCTTAAGAAAGAATTCATGAGAACATGAAAAATAAAATATATTCTATATAATGATTTATTTCCTACTTTTAGATCCCCTTTCTGATTGTTTTATGCTGCCATTAGAGTGAAGGAAGTGGAATCATATTAAGCATCAAATTTAATTCTATTTTAATCCTTTTCCCTCTGTAATGAATCACACAATTTTGCTTATACAAAATAAAACAAACAAAAAAAAGGGAGTGGGGGCTATGAAAAGACAGGAGAGTTGAATTTTGTTTGCTTTTTGATTGTTTATTTTTCAGTCTGATAAAGAAATATGCAAGACTTCACAGAAAGGCAAAAAAACACACGATTTGTCATAAAGCCTCCCAGCCCATCTGCAAGGAAAGCAATTTCCACTGCTCTAGGATTACTTATAAAATAGTTTGCATAACGTTAATCATAACCATCTGATTCTCATCCCTGAATTTCTTGAGGTCAGAGATATTAATCTCATATATGAAGAACAGATAGATTTCTCATACACACATTTTGGTCAAACAGATTCAGGTATTTTTATCTATGAACTGTGAGCCTTTGCATCTTTTGTCATATTGTCTTCTTTCACAGCAAAGATGTTTCTAGGAGCATAAAAGTGGCTCAAATTGGATTCTATTCAGTTTCGGTTTTGGAATAATATACTCAGTGCTGATATGAGTTATTGAAAATTAATACCTTATTATCCAAAATTCTTCTTTTTAAGCTTAATATTAGCTTGAAATAAAAATATGTATATTAGACACAAAAGGGGGGAAAAAAGCCCAACTAAAGCTATTTCAATATGGTCACATTGCTTTGGAGTACATGACTGAAAAAATAAAATTATTAATGAGGTGAAAAGAACCCAAAGCTCAACCTTCTCCACAATTTATGTGAGAATTAAGAGTCATGCCTAAGTAGGGACACAGCATTCACCCAGAAAAGGCTTCATATAAAGAGGTCTGAAAAATAACAAGCTCATTTGGGCAGGCTTAGATCTTACCTACATCCATTTAAAAGTAATATCTGATCAGAGCAATTATACTTATTCCAGTAAGATTTAAGTCAGAATTTGTCTCGTCATACCCTTTGCACAGTTCTGATTTCAGCTCAGATCAGCATCTAGCTCCTAAGCATCTTCCTGGTTGCTGCTCTTCTCTGATCTTTGTGGAGTTTCCCCTTCCCCTTTCTGATGCAAATCCCACAAGGCAGAGGTCCCTTTCACAGGCCAGCATTGCTTGTCATCACCTGTTAACCCTGTGCTGCCACAAAAACCTCTTTTCATCCCCAAAATTATCTGAACTCAGATTTCATGCTTTATTCCCACCACTGGAACTGCTTTGTTTTGATTATGGCTATGGCCATCACTAAAACCCCTCCAAGTCAGGAGAAACAACACATCTGTTCATTCTCTCCTGTGGCTTTTCTCCAGGCTTTTAACCACCTTGGTCTAAAAATTATGGTTTTGCCACTCTCAGGGATATTACACTGTGTTTCAGACATGGTGTTGAGGCAAGTGCTTTGTTTGGTCCCAGCTGTGGGGCCATGGCAGTACAGAGATAACGGCACAGCCATAAACAGACGCCAAAAATGAACAGGGACATGGAGAGCCCAAGCAGAAATTTGTGCCTTTAACGCAATCATGAACGGTCTCTACAGAAACCTGTATCATAATTATAATGAAAAGTCTGTACAATACATTGCACAATTTTTTTGTTTTGTTTTTATTATTAATACAAGTGGAAAATTGTTATAAAGGAATGAAAATGCGTCTCTTGCCAGTTATACTTCCTTGGAAGAAAAATAAACAATTGCAGACACATGCATGATGTCAAACAGATTTTCAGGTATATACCTTCAAAAATATAATGGAAGGTTTTGGTTGCAATACAATCTAGCTGCTAATGGAAGAAACAAAAATGGGTAGAAAAAGAGATGTTTTAGGGTCCCATTTTTATTTAGGTAGGAAATTTAATCTTGAGATTATTTTAGACACAAAGACCACCTAAAAGCAAAAGACGAATATAAAGAAGGACTCTTGTTTATCCAATATGTAAAAGTAGCCATAAAAGCTCCAAATAGAAAAATAATTTAATAAAAAATAAGAAAAGGGAAAGAACAGACAGAGCTCCAGTGGGAACACGCTGCCATCCTTGTGCCAGATGCAGGCTGTGGGTCTCTGCCCAGGAATGGAAACTGTCTGCTCCATGGCAGAGCTCTAGGAAAAAGTGAATAGATTGAGGAATACTGTAAAATCATAGAATCAGAGAATGAGTGAGGTTGGAAAGGACAAAAAAAAAAAATATCAGGGAGAAGGAATTGTGGGTAATGTGGTAGTTGGAGCCTATCTTGGGTGGAGTGATCATGAAAGGATGGAGTTGTTGAGTCTTGGAGGAGCAAGGAGAGGGGTCAGCAGAATTTCTGCCTTGGACTTTCTGAGGGCAATCTTTGGGTTGTTTAGTCACGCTGAAGAAATCCAGCAAAACCATGATGAAAAGAAGGAAGGGTTGTCACCAAAATTTTTACATTCCCAGTGCTAGAAAGAGAAGCTACAGCAACTAGAATTCTAGGCATTGTAAAACACCTAAAACATTATCACTGGGAAACTCCACTCATTTGTTATTTCAGCTTCTGTGTCCCAGTTACAGCTTCAGGATCTGCTCTGCTTGAAAAGCTTTACCTGGATATATCTATATATACTGATGAACCAACAGGTTTGTGTTATCTTTTACATGTCTGTAAAGAGTTCTGATATGAAAAAATAGAAGACAAAACCAAGAAGAAATACGTTTATATTTTATTATTTGCCTTCCTTTCATAATTAGTACAGGAAATTAGAACATTTGATATGTAATTTCATTTTTAATCTGTATTTTCAGAAATTGAGTTCATATTCTGAAAATTAACAGTACAGATGATACTGTGATATGAAGAGTAAACTACTAATAACAGGAAAACCTTCCTTCAACAAAAGAGAGGTTGTTTTTATGTCCTTATATAATTTTACTTCTACTACACAAAAAAGTTGCCTATAAATATGGGAAAACAATCACATACACTAGCAAAAGATATTCAGAAAAAACTCTAAGAAGCATGCAAACAGAATTTAAATAAATTCAAAACTTGTGTCATAAAGAATTGACAGTTTGATGTTGCAACCTCAAATAAGAAGTGTTTAATCTTTAAAATTACCAGTAAAAGTAAATTTACAGGATATTTGACTTTAGATAAAAATCCGATATGAATGTTTGTATATTAGTAAGGAATTTTAACATGTCATTTAAAACACTATAGCAAATTCATATTTATTTTTTATTTGCTTATTATACCAGCTGTATTCCAGGCAGGACAACTTGCCTATATTAGAAATGCTTTATTTATGGAATCACAATGTGTGGATGCAACTCTGTACTAATACAAAGACCATTTCTTCTCTACATCAAAGTATTTCCCATACTGTTAATAAGAGAGTTTTTCACTCCAAGCAGGGCTTGCTTTTCAGTGCCATATCCCAGTGCACTATAAAACACCAGTAGGATTTGAGAGATGCACAGTGTAATTTGTCACCCCCTGCTGATGAATGCCCAGCCCATCCCTGAGCAGGGGCTGCCACCCCAGTGGCCAACTCAACCTCATGTTATTGTTCAGCATGAGGCTGGAAGGGAGGGAATGTCCCTTCGGTCATTGGGGTCAGCTGTCCTGGCTGCATCCCCTCCCAGCTTCTGCTGCATCCCCAACCTCCTCATTGGCAGGTGTGCTGGTTCTGCTCCAGTTTTTGGGTGGGGGGACAGCAAAGATGGCTCCTGTGTGTTCTTTGTGAAGGTTCTGGAAGTTTTTCCCTATGTCTAACAGAGCCAGTCTCTGATGGCTCTGAAGATGATGCTGCTGGCCAAACCTGGGCCCATTAGAGATGTTAGTTACGCCTCTGTGAAAACATGTATAAGAAGAAATCAAAACAATGTGAGCACACACTTCTTTTTAGCCAGAGGAGGAGGAGGAGGAGGTGAGAACATGTGAGGGAAAACAACATGGAGGCACCAAGGTCAGTGGAAAGGCGGGGGAGGAGGTGCTCTAGGCGCCGGAGCTGAAAACCCTCTGCCAGCCGTGGTGCAGACCATGGGGGAGCAGGTGATCCCCCTGCAGCCCATGGAGTCCACAGGGGGTGCAGAGATCCACCCACAGCCTGTGGGAGGTGCCCATGCCAGAAAAGCAGGCAGATGCCTGGAGGAGGCTGTGATCCAGTGGGAGTCCCAGTGGCGAGAGAGGCCTTGCTCCCAAGATGGAACAGCCTGGCCTCGGAGGTCTGCAGCCTGGGGACAAGGGACTCACATTGCAGCAGATTCAGGTGGGCTCCTGCTCGTGAGATCGGACCTACGCCAGAGAAGTTCGCAGGGGATGACTCCTTTCCCTAAGCAGCAGAAGAAGATCTCAGTGATGGACTCACCAAACCCCCACACCCTGTCCTCCTGTGCTGCTGGTGGGGGTGAGGGAGGGGGGATGAGTGGAGAAACAGTGTCTGAAGGGGTTGTCTTTACTTCTCATTTGCTTCCTCTGACTCTGTTAGCAATAAATCACTTTGAAACTTTAAGTTTCATCCTTTTTTACCCTCTGTGTGTCTTCTCCTGGTTCCTTATCTCAATCATGAGCCCTTTGTGTGTGTGTGTCCTCTCCTCTGCACAGTTCTGGCAGGGGAGAGCAGAGAGAGCAGACGTCACAGGTGCCTGGCATTTGCCCAAGGTCAAACCACAACAGCAGGGCAGCATGAGAAGCTGAGAAGTTCTTGACTAAGAGCACTGGTTAGCAACAACCAAAACATCAGAGTGTTACTAACATTATTTTTTCCATAGTCCAAAACATAGTACTTTTCCAGCTACTAGGAAGAAAATTCTATCACAGACAAAACCAAGACACAGCATTACACAAGTTTCTCACTTCTCATCTCATAACCCTTATATTTGAATTTCTTTTTTTTTTTTTTTTAATCTGAATTGTGGTTTAGCTGGAAGACTTTGAGATATTATTGCATAGTGACATAATTTATGGCCTAAGAGATTATGTTTTAACCAGACCTGAGATTCCAATTTCCTTTAGTTCCTGTCAATGTCAAGAACCATAGTGACCTAAAATGAACAGAAGATAAGCTGTGTCACTTGGTAGTAACAAACAGATCTCCCCAATAAGCCAAATGTCAAAATAAAATAGAATAGACTGGTTAAAATACTATATATGAGCAAGTTATACATAAAGAAAACAATATACCATTGGAAAGCAAATGTTGTATTTTAACTACTGAAATCCTGAAGAGTAACTTTAAGTAAATAAAAATTCCACTCAAACAAAACAATTAAATTTTTTTTATTTCATCCCTTCCAACAAATTCTGATTAAATAAATGAAAAAAATCCATTCAAATTCCAGGTAGAAATTGAGACAGATAATCCAAAGCAAAATAAATCAAACAACTTCCCTTAAAATACTTTAAAAGTGTTATGTCCCTAAGTAATTCAAAGGATATCATCAGAATTTAGTTCATTAACTCCCACCAGATAAATCTTTCCTAAGAACTGTTCTGTTATTATGGGAATCCATTGCTCAACCCTTCATTCATTACTAATTTCTGTGAAATCTCTTTAACCATCACCATAAAAATCATTCTTCTCTCTGTCATAAGAATCAAGGAGTTGTGGACTGGATGGGTCTGTCTGCAGCACTGAGGCCAGTGCAGCGTTCCATGAAGTCTCAGTATATAATGGCATTTCGGAAAATGAATTTTCTTGTCTCTGTAATCCTTCCTGAAAGGCTGTTCCCAAGTTTGGCAGGCCAGAAATTTAGGCATTTTGTTCTGATTTCCAAACACATAGTTTCCATTTGCCATTGTGCCAAGGTTGTGTTTCACCCATAGCTCTGTCTTCTCCGCCTTCCCATGCATTCCCACACATTCTCCTCTCTAACCTCTATTTATAGATGGCAATCACATCCCTTCTTAGCTTTTGTTTCACAAGGGTAATCAAGCCAAAATCTTCTCATTTGCTCATGGAATACAGGCTCTTCATTCACTTGATTACCCAAGGAATTATTTTTCCCTGCATTTCAATTAGTATTTATTAAACATGTTGAAAAGAATTTGCACACATTTGCCAGAAGTATCTTGTCTGAGATTTCACCCTGACATAAATAATTTTTACTTCCTCAGTAAATATCTGTGATGCTGCATTACACGTGCATTGCTTGNGAGGCACCAAGGTCAGTGGAAAGGCGGGGGAGGAGGTGCTCTAGGCGCCGGAGCTGAAAACCCTCTGCCAGCCGTGGTGCAGACCATGGGGGAGCAGGTGATCCCCCTGCAGCCCATGGAGTCCACAGGGGGTGCAGAGATCCACCCACAGCCTGTGGGAGGTGCCCATGCCAGAAAAGCAGGCAGATGCCTGGAGGAGGCTGTGATCCAGTGGGAGTCCCAGTGGCGAGAGAGGCCTTGCTCCCAAGATGGAACAGCCTGGCCTCGGAGGTCTGCAGCCTGGGGACAAGGGACTCACATTGCAGCAGATTCAGGTGGGCTCCTGCTCGTGAGATCGGACCTACGCCAGAGAAGTTCGCAGGGGATGACTCCTTTCCCTAAGCAGCAGAAGAAGATCTCAGTGATGGACTCACCAAACCCCCACACCCTGTCCTCCTGTGCTGCTGGTGGGGGTGAGGGAGGGGGGATGAGTGGAGAAACAGTGTCTGAAGGGGTTGTCTTTACTTCTCATTTGCTTCCTCTGACTCTGTTAGCAATAAATCACTTTGAAACTTTAAGTTTCATCCTTTTTTACCCTCTGTGTGTCTTCTCCTGGTTCCTTATCTCAATCATGAGCCCTTTGTGTGTGTGTGTCCTCTCCTCTGCACAGTTCTGGCAGGGGAGAGCAGAGAGAGCAGACGTCACAGGTGCCTGGCATTTGCCCAAGGTCAAACCACAACAGCAGGGCAGCATGAGAAGCTGAGAAGTTCTTGACTAAGAGCACTGGTTAGCAACAACCAAAACATCAGAGTGTTACTAACATTATTTTTTCCATAGTCCAAAACATAGTACTTTTCCAGCTACTAGGAAGAAAATTCTATCACAGACAAAACCAAGACACAGCATTACACAAGTTTCTCACTTCTCATCTCATAACCCTTATATTTGAATTTCTTTTTTTTTTTTTTTTAATCTGAATTGTGGTTTAGCTGGAAGACTTTGAGATATTATTGCATAGTGACATAATTTATGGCCTAAGAGATTATGTTTTAACCAGACCTGAGATTCCAATTTCCTTTAGTTCCTGTCAATGTCAAGAACCATAGTGACCTAAAATGAACAGAAGATAAGCTGTGTCACTTGGTAGTAACAAACAGATCTCCCCAATAAGCCAAATGTCAAAATAAAATAGAATAGACTGGTTAAAATACTATATATGAGCAAGTTATACATAAAGAAAACAATATACCATTGGAAAGCAAATGTTGTATTTTAACTACTGAAATCCTGAAGAGTAACTTTAAGTAAATAAAAATTCCACTCAAACAAAACAATTAAATTTTTTTTATTTCATCCCTTCCAACAAATTCTGATTAAATAAATGAAAAAAATCCATTCAAATTCCAGGTAGAAATTGAGACAGATAATCCAAAGCAAAATAAATCAAACAACTTCCCTTAAAATACTTTAAAAGTGTTATGTCCCTAAGTAATTCAAAGGATATCATCAGAATTTAGTTCATTAACTCCCACCAGATAAATCTTTCCTAAGAACTGTTCTGTTATTATGGGAATCCATTGCTCAACCCTTCATTCATTACTAATTTCTGTGAAATCTCTTTAACCATCACCATAAAAATCATTCTTCTCTCTGTCATAAGAATCAAGGAGTTGTGGACTGGATGGGTCTGTCTGCAGCACTGAGGCCAGTGCAGCGTTCCATGAAGTCTCAGTATATAATGGCATTTCGGAAAATGAATTTTCTTGTCTCTGTAATCCTTCCTGAAAGGCTGTTCCCAAGTTTGGCAGGCCAGAAATTTAGGCATTTTGTTCTGATTTCCAAACACATAGTTTCCATTTGCCATTGTGCCAAGGTTGTGTTTCACCCATAGCTCTGTCTTCTCCGCCTTCCCATGCATTCCCACACATTCTCCTCTCTAACCTCTATTTATAGATGGCAATCACATCCCTTCTTAGCTTTTGTTTCACAAGGGTAATCAAGCCAAAATCTTCTCATTTGCTCATGGAATACAGGCTCTTCATTCACTTGATTACCCAAGGAATTATTTTTCCCTGCATTTCAATTAGTATTTATTAAACATGTTGAAAAGAATTTGCACACATTTGCCAGAAGTATCTTGTCTGAGATTTCACCCTGACATAAATAATTTTTACTTCCTCAGTAAATATCTGTGATGCTGCATTACACGTGCATTGCTTGTGGCTGTCACCACATGTGCCACCCTTTAAGCCCTCCCTGTAATGCAATGTTGCCTTTTCCACATGTTTGAGTCAATCTGTATTCAAAAACCCAAAATTCTGCCAGTGACACCAGTCAGGAAGCAATCGGTCAGCTGGGTCTTCTTGTTTCTTCACTTATCATTCTTTGCAACTGGAAGGATAGAAGAGAACACTATTTGCCCCATAGATCCCTTAACCTGCTGTACCAAGGGCTGTGAAGACTCTCTTGACTGCCCTGAGACTTCTAATTGCAACTTCATGGCTGTTGGCATGAAAAGCAATAATGGCTGCTCTCCAAAGCTGGGAATAGTCTTCATGAACCTTAGTAGAGATGACTTCATCTGAAAGGAAGCGGGGTTTCCCTCGGAAAAAATGTACATTCAGGTTAGAACTCATCTGATCTATTTCAAGGTCTGCTTTAGGATGAGACAAATGCACTGCAGAAATGCATATTCCTTTCTTTTGAATGCAAAGGTAGCCAAGGTAACTAATTAGTCAGGTGGTATCTCCTATGGGTTTTGTTGAAAATCTGTGTCATTGAATCACTGGATAATGCGATATTTTTACTTCTTGAGGTCCCCCAGTTCTCTGGAGTGAATTCCTCATCTTTCTCCTGTTGCACAGTGCTCAAAGTGCCCTAATCTTTGTGAAGCTAAAGGCCTTCCACCTGCAATTTTGCAGCCTCTCTTTCCCTTGAAACTCTTGAATCCTTTCCTTAATAATTAAGGCAGTTTTTCAGTGGCTCTTGAGCCGTGTATTTCCCTGTGGTTCCATGTTGTTCTCACGCTGTTGTTACGTTCATTGCCTTGCACCTGCAAACCGAGACACCACTGCAATGTTGGGCTCTCGTGGGGCATGGCTGCCATAGCAGGAGACACCTGCACCTGATTAGGCACATCCATTCGGCACTAACAGCACCAGGAACTGAAACAAACTGTGTCAGCAAAGACATCTTTATTGTTAGCACTCAATGAGCTGGAGAGAGCACTGAGAGGAGGATGATCCTCCAAATAGAGCAATTGCTGCTCTCTGTCTCTTGCTGCTGGGGCTTCCCTTCCCTTCCCTTCCCTTCCCTTCCCTTCCCTTCCCTTCCC
>VZRL01000083.1:66801-78880 GCA_013397895.1 Origma solitaria
TTTGGAATTTTTTTTTTGCTTTGGCATTTTCTTTTTTTTTTTTTTTTTTTCTTTTTTTTTTTTTTTAATTTATTGAAAAAGTATATCTAAACTGTTTGGCTAGATTTTTTAAGCTGACTGTGTATATCTCTCTATTGCAGTTAACTACAGAAACAGTTTTTTAAATGGCTGATGTGAGTCAAAACAAGCATGACCTTGCTGATAATCACTGAAATCTTGATTAATCTCTTTAATTTTGTCACCACGGCTGAGTTTAGGCTTTATCTTACCCCTTAACTCACTGCACTTTCCCCCTCCTGTCACCACCTCCCACTGACAGGGAGGGACAATGCCCTTCAGTTGTGCTCTCTGCAACCACAAAATAAGTTTTTCTGAATATTTCTCTCTCTTGGTCTGCCCAGCAATTCCCAATAGGAAACCAGAGCAATAATTTTGCTGTCAGGCAATTGTTTTGCACCATCCATTCCCTGGTTTTAAAGCAGTGGCTTTTACAATATGTGGGGGTGCAATCTGGCTTGGATGGATGTGAACTCTCAGCATCTTAATGGATTAAGTCTAGTGAACTATCCAGATAACACTAAAAAAGAAATATTCTCTTACAATAAGAGTCTAAATAATTCAAGCAACTTCTGACAGCTCTAGAGTGGGTCCAACAAGAAGACCTTTAGAAGTCGAATCTAAATTAAAAGGCACTGAGTTAATTTGGGAGATGTCTACATGCACTTTGAGTAACCTTATGGATATTTTAATTTATCTGAGCTTTTGTTCTTTATCTGTGGAGCCTGCAAGACTTTGGGGCAGGGGTGCTGTTGCAAAGATATATAGATCCCTGCAGTGGGGAAAATCAATTTCTAGGTCACCTTTTGTGGATGATTGTACTAGGAATAACAATTTTAATTCAATAAAATAGCAGAAATTGGTGGGGTAAGAGCAGTTATTAATAGAAAGCAGTTCAGCTCCAGCTCTACGCAGGTTATTAATGACACAGGCCAAGAATTAAGCAGCCTCACACTCTCACAAATCAGCAGAGATAAGACATAATTTTCCTGTAATAATTGACTAACCACTTCTCATTGTCATCACCATATTTAAAAGCCCAAAGCACACAATATCTACTTTTGATTAAGCAGATATTCATATTTTTAATCTAGAAAAATATTTATATGACATTTCCCTTTGTTATGAAAGATTGGTCAGGCAATCAAACATATTCTGAAAAGACTTAAGCTGAAATTTTATTTCTAAAAATATATAAAAGTCTTAGCTGGAAGATGCTCTTCAGTAAAGCACCCCTTAACCGGGATGTAGCTTTTCTCTCCAAAGAAAACATAATTTCATTTATCTACCTTGCTCTCTTTGATAGCTGTTGTTAATTAGAAAGAGCAGGGACAATACAACATGAATGTTTCTACTGACACAACAAAATGTGGTGTTTCTGTGAAGGCATAATTATATCTGTACTGAAGAAGTCTTATTGTTCTTCAGCTTCCACTGTTTTCTTTTGCAACATAAAATGTGCTTCTCCATTATTAATAATATTTATTGATGGTTACTGTTACAAATCTCCTCCTTTTCATTTAAAATGAAAGTTCTCATAAAAAATACAGAATGTTACACAGTCAAAAGTGGTAACACTTTTCTAACTTAACAGAAGAAATTATGAATTTATTTATTTATCTGCTAAGAAAAAAGATCTTAGCAAGTTCGGGTATAAACAGCAAAAGCTTGCACATTTTCTTCTCTTGTCATTGCTCTGAAAATCTTTATGTAAAAAATGAATTTTTGCAAGGATATAAAGTTTTTATTTCAAATTAATATACTGTCATTCTTTCACAGTTTCTTGAGTATTTTGTTTCTGGGTTTGATATGGGGGTTTCTGAGAGAAAGAATAACACATTGTTTGCAATTCTTTGAGAAAGAAATATTTTGACAACTAGCCTGATGAACTTGATTTTAATTTCATTTAATATTTTGTCTATGTTTTAATAATATCTTTCTTTAAAGGTATAAATTCACAGATTTCGATTATTTGATTATGCAAGTAATAGGGTATATGTGACATACTTTAAAGAGGTGCCATAAAAAATACTCTGTATGGCATATTGAAATCCTAACTACGGATTTTCATATCAAAATTCAGAGATGAAATTCTAAGCTTTCTAATGTTTGAGTTCTATCAATTGCCACCTCACCTCAACCAGTTAAAAATGGGCACCTTCTCTGTCAAACTAAACAGCCAGAGAATGCCACATTGGTCCTTTAAGTGCTATTGGCCACCGGAATTGATGTGCCATTCTCAAGCTTGCCAATGCACAGCCTGGTTCAGAACAGAAATTTGTGCTTATAAATGTTTTTCTGGTTTGGTTGTTGTTCAACAACAAACATGTACCAGAGCCAGTGAATATTCTTGGAGTTAAATAGCATTTACTTTGCATAAGATAATATTGTCAAAACTTTTTTTATTTAATCCATAGGGCTATTAAAACAGTTTCAAGGTATGTGATTAAATATCTATGCTGAGAAACATTACAAACTGTCACTGTGGGTCAAATAGTGTTGAAACAGAAGTAGTCAATTTTTTTTCGTTAGACTGGACCAGAAGACAAAACTTCAAACCACCAGATATTCCCCAGAGCCTCAGAAGAACATGGCAATCAAAAGACACATTCTGCCAGGAGTACCAAATAACTGATGTTTGATCAGTTTGTCGTTTGACTTTGTGTTTTAGCAAAATGCAGTCAACACCTTGTAACTACAAACAAAGCCTGTACAGACAACATCAGTGATATTTTTATCTCAGACAGATTGAACTGGCAGAGGTTTTAGACGCAGCAATGGCAGAATACAGTGCGGTCACAACAAATGCTTACCCAGGTGCTGTCATCTGTCATCTGACAGGAACCTCCTTAACATAGGAGTTCTGAAGAAAATGACACAGGGACTCCCCGTGTCCTTCCCATACTTGTCAGAAAAGGGAATCCTTCCAAAGGAGCTTAATGAGATTTTATCTTCTGCTTTATCTATTTTATCAAACCAGATTTTGTCTTTCCTTGTTTTAGAAGCAGACCTGGTGTCATCATGAGTAGCATTTGGAGTCGCCTTTGAAAGCAGAAGTGATCACTTGAATTTTTCTGTGAATTGTCAGCACTTTCTACTCCCACTGAAATGCCCATCACACGTGAAAGGAAGAAACACACTGTGACATTTTGTTTTATGTAACACTTGGCAAATTCTCCGTGCCATAAATTAGTTACACCCAATTAACAAAAACAGTGATCCACATGCCAAACACTCCAATTTGAAATATGTTCAGTGTTTGGGGATAAAAACTGCTAGAGAAAGCAGCTGAGCTTTCAGAAGGCTCATCCTCAAAATTGTGTTTAATTTTGGGAAGGTCCTCTTAGTTTCCTTTATGTAAAGCACCCCAAACATTTAGTTACTTGGAATCACTGATCACCTCTGAAAACTGCACTCAGATCCAAACTCCCTCTAAGACCCAGATTTTATGTACATGTATTGATAAATACAGTGAGTAGAAAACCAAGAAGAAAGAAAATCAAGTTACTACAATGATGTTTACAGATGTCTGCTTCAAGACAAATGTGTTCATGGATCAAAGAGAAACAGATTAAATACTCATAAGTGTTTTATTTATATAAATCATAGGAAAATTCCTCTACCAACAGATTTTTCAATTTTTCTTAAATATCTTTCAAATATTTTTGTGAAAGAAGTGTACATTCTGGATCATTTAGAGAACGAATAAAAGTATTTAACCTTCAAGCACATAATCTTAATTAGTGTATTGATGGGTGTCTGTTGAATATGAAAATCAATAGTGTTGAAAATTTTAAGGATGTTGAAAGCACATTTACTTTTGCCTTTCATCTGACATATTTAAAAAAAAAAAAACAGTAAAAGAGAAAAATGAAAAAGTGATTTTGTGCTTAAGTTACACATGCAGAAAAAAGGTTTTGTCCTTGAAGCACATTACACAGTTCAAGCATTCAAACATCAATCTCCCATAACTCATAAACATGCCATGAAAGCAAGTAGAGACTCTTCCATCTTTCTGATCAGAAGCCACCAAAGAACCTCTGGCCCACAGAAATTCCATCAAGAGGATCCATCTCTGTTAGATATATGTGAGAAATGTTTCTTTCATTAAAATAAATTTTTTTTGAAAAAAGGTATAGTTCCAGTAGTGGTATAAACCTCTGTATTTTTAACCTTGAAGATGCATGCTTTGTTTCCACCTCTTCACCTGTAAGAGTAAAGATCCCAAATCTGTTCTGTGATACTTGACACAAAAATCCAGAAATATTAGTGCCTGTTTCCTGGAAAAGAAGACAAAAAACCCACAGGACTCAGGACCAATTTATATATAGTTGGTTACAGTTTTCATGATTTGGAGGGGGCTTTGAGAAGGAAGGATTGGGGGCTTTGAGAAGGCTTTGAGAAGACAGAGCATGACTTCCCCTGCAGCCTGCACTCTAAGCAGGAAGCACCAGGTAGGACATCCCTATCTTCCCATTAAGGCATGAAGGGAATTTAAATGGAGATATCACCATTGCTAAGGTGATATTTCCTGTGAGAGGAGTGGAAGAGACAGAAACACACCAGTGAGTACCACAGGCAGCTTCACAACAGCTCTATGGACGTTGTGCTTCCTTAGGAAAGGCCTCAAAATAGATATCAGGCAAATCTAGCAACCAGATATACGGAGGGATCCCTGTGGTACCAGCTAGGGAAGGATGTGTGATGCCTGCCAGCTTTTTTGGAGGGATTTACCTGCAAAGCGCAGAGGTGTGGATGGTCCTCATGACCTGCGTAGGCTGCAACTGTCCTGTCCATTCTCTCAGTGAAGATATTCAGAAGGATAGTGGTCCTTCTGTGAATGATCCTTCTTAGAATGCCCTGAAATAGTTTGCCACAGCCACAAATGAGGTTTAAACATCTTCTCAAGTCAAGCAAAATGTGCAGCATGTTACCTTCATTGTCTTTACCATCCACCTGGCCAGAGTTCCCAGATCTCCCAATGAAATGGCAGCAGATGAGACCTATTTTATCAGAATTGGTTGTTAATCAGTAATCCAAAGCCCATCGAAAGCTGTGAGAGTCTTTCCTTTGGTTACCTTTTCCTCTGGAATGTTTTTAAGGTTTATTCTTGCAGTGCTGTGTATTCACACCACCTATTTCACTGTCTCCAGTCCCTGACCACTATTCCACTAGAAAACCTAAACAGAGGGAAATGAGCCCTACCATATCAATACACAACTCAGAGCCATGAAACTGGGATATCTCTGTCTCTCCAGACGTCTTTATAAAATACAGAGCTTATTGAGATTACTCATGCAACCTCAAGGAAGAACAAGCTAAGTAAAGGAGTAACAGTCAATTTGTATTTTGAATATAAAAGGCAATTTTTATTCTATAGCCTTTGAAATGTGAATTATACATTATGAGATGAGTTAAACTATCATCTCTGGGAAGAGAAGATTTATATTTGTCCCTAATATATATAGTTACTGATTGATTGGCATAAGTACTTAATTTCTCTTTATTTTTCATTTTATCACCTTTGATTCCTATTATTCTGCCATCATTCAAACTGTGGCTAGAAATACAGACAGGTAGAAGCAAAAACAAACTTCGTTTAGCATCTAGCTTTGGAAGTAAATGTTAATAATGCCAATTTAAATTGCTACAGTTACTGGTTAGCATTTAAGTGACAACACAAAGATTGGCTTAGGCTGTAAAAGAATCTGTATGAAAAATGACACATCTTTTTAGCAGCTCATCATAGACCAGTAAATCGCCTTTCAACTTATGAAAAAATCACACTGTTACAAGCTTGCAGACACAAAGCCCTTTTATGTGTTTTTGTTATTTTAATATTTAATATTTTGGGGAAGGAGGAACTTAAATGATAAACAATTGTCTTTTCCCCTCAGATCATTTTCCTGAAAGCTGCCAATAAGGCCTCAGTTTGAAACCCTGTCAACTTTAATTCCTAATTGCCTCTCAGAAATGCTTTATTCCTAATAGACTATTTCAGGACTTACCTTCCTACTATTAATAATAATAACAATACATCAGAACTAATGTTAAAAATAGAAGAAAATGAGATAAAATGAGTGCTAATATGACCCAAAGACTTTTGTGTATAGCCTGTGCCCTGCACAAAGGGGCTCCTTTTTTTTTTTTTTTTTTTTTGAGGGACCTACACATTACCGTAATGTAAACAACCAGTATTACCCATTTTAAAAAGTGTACTTCCATCATCACTGGGTTTGTGAGAAAAACATTTTTGAAATGAAAAGCCAACCTAACTCCAAACCCTGCTTTTCAAAGAATCAAATACCCCATTATTAGAAGCAATTTTTGCAGGTGTTGAGACAACATAGTGACAGAAAACAAAAGGTAATAGGTACTCTTTCTAAATCAATATTAGAGAATTGTTTCAGTACAGTGTCCCACAGCTTTCAGGGGAAAAAAATACCAACTGTTTTGAGCTGCCAAAATAATAAATTGAAACAGGAGGTCTGACCAGTAAGCACTGAGCTGTTAGTAGGAGATGACAGTAGCACTTTAACACAAACATTGATTCAAATGACAGCTTTGACTTGGAACTGCAGATTGCACCCTAATAATTTATCACAGACAAGGCATGAAATGCTGCAATGGCCCTTGATGGTCTACAAGGAGGTAGTGCAGCATCTTGAAAAAATGCTGATTGAAAGTACCATTTTCATGGATTAATATTACCATGCTTAAAGACACAGATGGTTACCAGAGAAAAGTGATAAGAAAAGAACAGGTGAAACAGGAGTTTATAAGTGCAAATATAACTCTGGTCCTTTCTTGTCAAAAATAAATTGTTTTTCAAAGAAATGCTGAGGACCAACAGAAACTGAAATTGGGTGATAATTAGATATCCAGTATAGAGCTTTTACAATGTTCCCATGTGATTTTCATGCAGGGGAAAGGTGGAAAGATGCTCCAGCCCACACTGGAACACTTCTTTTACCAGTGTAAAGTTCTAGAAGATATTATTCTCCATCCAGATTTGTTTAAATAATATAAATTTATTGAGATCAATTGCAGTTGATTTCAATAATTCATAAAGATGGAAATATGGACTGCTTTAAGAATAAACAGGGCCTTGGTAGCTTTTGAAATACTGATTAAGTCATATGGTGAATAACATGATGAGACAATTCAAACTTTCTGAGCTATAAAACAAAAAGAGTATTTGATGTGAGAGGTCTGGGTGGAATGCAGCAGCCTGGAACTGGACCACAGGCATTTAAACACTGACTGGGATTTACCAGAGTTCCAAGATAGGCAATCTAGAAATGCAGCTCTAGCACTTGCCTATAAAGACAATTTAGATTCTCAGCCCACCCACCATGAGCAGAGAAAGTTTGCACACCAGAAATTATATTCAAACAAGTGAGAAAGCCAAAATCACCAAGTCACTTCAAAATTTGTTTATTTACTGATTCCTAACTTTATTTCAAATGCATTTACCTGGCTGTGCATCCAATAGTGTCTTTTAAAGGGAAAGTTTTGCAACACAATACCATTTGGATTGCAAACTCTTCCAAATTGCTGTTCATCTTACAACAGTTAATTATTGGTTTAACTGCCCTATAACTAGCCCAAATAACAGGCTAAACTATGGTGCTAGACTTAAGCATGTGTTTTGCAGGATAAATGAAATATTCATCTTTGTCAGACACTGATCCCTGATAAACTATAAATGGGACTATCTTTTTGAAGCAAATTACTTAGTCTCTTAAATGACATGGAATTCTGCACCTTGGAAATGTATGGGACACCTATAAAATACTTAAAAGCTAAAACAAGTTTCTCGTGGTATGAATTCAATAGAGTCAACTTGGATGTTAACTTTAATGAGAGTTTTTTAAAACTCCAAAGCTCCAGGTATATAACTGCATTTAAATACCTCTATCTGAAGTGCTAATTAATTAGGAAGTCTTTAATTTCTAAAATCAGGCAAAAAAAAAAAAAAATCCCTGAGAAAAAGATTAAAGATGATGAGAATGGAGGTGCCCAGAGACTAAAATAAAAATTAAAAGTACTTCAGGTCTTTCTTTTTTAAGCATTCACTTTGTATAAGTCACTTTGGATTCTTTTTTCTTTTTTTTTTCTTTCATCTTTTGACCTTGCTTTTGCAAGACATTTAAACACATAGTCTTAATTTAAATGGGTATATAATTTTATAGGAGTTAATAAGGTACTTGTTTTTTTATTTCTTTATTTTCCACTAGGGTGGCAAAGTCTTTGAGGGTTTCTATTCCCCACTTTTTCATTACTTTGGTTATATCTACTTTTGCTTCTAATGGAAATAATGTGTGAGATTTGGCTTCAGTCTGTAATCAACTATATTTCGGTGTCGAAACATGACAGGAGTTTCTAAGCTTCCACTACAACAGGCAAAAATCAAGTTATTATGTTCAGTAGAGTCTGGGAAAGTATTCACCTTAGTAGCTGCAACACTTCAGATCTCTTCAGAATTTGTTTTTGGTTATGGAGTTCATACAACTCCCAGTAGTAAGGCTTTCCATGCCTTCTGAGAAACCTGGAATACCCTACCTGGCCTTTGGGTACTATTCATAGAAGAATAGGATCACAGAATCATTAAGTTTGGAAAAGACCTCCAAGATCATCAAGTCCAACCTTTGACCAAACACCACCTTTTCAACTAAACCACAGCACTGTGTGTACACAAGTCCATGAACATTTATCCTCCTTTTCAAAATTTCTGTTTGGGAGTTTAAATATGTAAGCATAATGAACTCAGGGTTTAAGAATACAAGAAATCTGACAGTTTGGACAAGTGCAACATTAGAACTGTTCTACAATATAGACAAAACCAAAGATCTTACAAAGTCTGGAGGAAACAGCTAGGCTTAGTAAGAGTTTTTATATTTTCCGGAGTGGGTAAAAGATTTCATTGAGAACTTAGACTTTGTTTGACAGGGGATTTCTGCATAGGGGAAATTTTCTTTTGAGTTACTGATCTATTAGAAAGGCTTATTAAATACCAAAACAGCAAAGCAGTCAATCACGGGGCAGATATTATTAAGAAATTACATTATTGAAATAATTGATACTCCATCACGAGTGTCCCAATGTTACTATTGATGCATTTGGCAACTGTAGGTGCCTTTAATTTTCTCTCTTTTCTTTTTTCCATTGAATTTAAAGCAGGTTTTCAGTTTGTAAAAAATTTACATTTTAGTTAAAAACAAATAAAGGAAGTAAAATCTTAGGGAAAAAAACCCAAAACTCTGTATCTTTTTTATCACTAGTTTAATGCAAACCTAATACAATACAAGCAGCTCTTTCTTTTCAGGCAATTATTTTTAAAGAGAATCCTGGGTTCCTTATTATTCCCTAAGTTTGCACTCGATGTTGTTCACTTATCTCCTTCACTACATTTTCACAAATTATTTTGCTTGCATTTTTACTTCTGTCTGCGAATATTTCTAGCCTCCTTTGCTTAGTTGCAGCTAATTAATTTTCCTGCTTCCATTGCTCTTGTTCTGCTTGTAGGTTTGTACTCAGACACATCCTGTGAGCGCTGGAATCATCTCCATCCTCGTAGCGTTGTCATAGATACACACAGAACCATTTATTGTTGAAGAAATGTAGATAAATAGTTGCCCAGTGTTCTGCTCTTTCCTGTTTATCCTTTAATTCAGACTGGTCATCAATGGCTCCCTCCCCTCTCGCTTGTCACCTCTGCTAAGGAGGGGAACATCTGTGCAGCTGGAAGATGTGGCCCAAAGGAGACAGGGCTCATTATGTCCCTGCGCAGAGAGCAGCCAGAGAGCCAGGGTGGGTCTGTCTCTTTGGAAGGGCAGAGAGGCAGTCACACCCGTTATGCCTGGTCCAAAAACCTGAAGGTATTTAGTTTTTAATATTTGAAACCTTTGTATTTTTTATTATCTTTAGAAGGAGGGAAGAAACTGGAGACTTGGAGCTCTGCCAGTTTTTGTTGTCTCTGTTGGAACTATACTGTCCTGCAGAAAGGGCCTCAATGTTCTTCTTATTCCCAAAATCAACAAGAGCTTAGTGGTTAAAACATTTCTCTTCTACTCTAGCTGGAATTGCCCCAGGTCTTAATCCCAGCTGCAAATGCAGAAGCTATTTTTCTGATGCCTGTTACAAGTTTGTTTTGTCCACTTAGCCTGTATATTGCTTAGAGTGAGAGTGAACATATTTTGGAACTGCTGCTGTTGTATTAATATATTGTTGTAGTAGTAGTAGTAGTAGTTGTTATTATTGTTGTTACTACTACTATTATTGTTGTTGTTGTTGTTATTGTTATTATTACTATTATTTTGTTTCTCCATAGGATTCAATACAGTCTTGCCATGACATAAGTTAAAGCCTTAGAAATTTGGGTTAACATTGGCAAAGATCCTTTACACCACTGCACTAATGAGTCTTGAATTTTATTTATGGACAAACCTCCAACAATCCCTCAATTACTGCAAATCGAAACACATCACAGCCAAATCAGAGGAGCAAAAATTCCCTTTAGTGTTCTTTAGAAAGGAAAGAAAGTATGAAAATCTGTGCAATAGGTAAATCCAGATTTATTGGACATAAAATTTTAACACTGACTTTCATTATAGGGGAGGTTTTTATCCTTTATAGATAAAAGTAATTTAATATTATTTGAAGAGTGTCTTCATAGTGAGAGAAGGGTAAAAAGATTTCTGCTTAATAGTAGACAGTGATTTCTTCTCAGATAAATTTCTAGCTTCCTTTGATCCAGCCAATCTTAGGATATTCTTTTATTAAAAAACATTGACTTTTATAAATTTCAGTGCAACATATTCCAGTTTTAAGCTTTGTCCCATGCAAAGCCTGCAGCTTAAACAGTCCAGCAGAAAAGTCTCTCTCAAGTTGCCAGAAACTCAGTATCTGCATTAAAGAAACAAGATTTTAATTTGTTTTTAAGCTCCTGAAGGACTGCCTTTCATGTGCATTTGGAATAACTAAATTCTGTTTCTCTGTAAACTGGGATTGACTGGAGTCTTCAGATAAAAGTGTTTTGCTCAACTTCTGAGGTGAGTATCCTGCATCAGTGGAATGCTATCCTCCAGGAAGAGTTGCTGCAGGAAAGGTTCTCACTGCGGAGCCTCTCTGCACTACCTACATATAGTTATAAAAGCTTGCTGCAAGTGAATAGTGGTATAGAAATGTGAAATATAAATAATCATCATAATTAATGGATTGTGCTTTTGCTGCAGCACTCAGTCCAAAAGCTTATCTCAGTTTGAATATTTCTCCACCACACATTTTCCTCTCTTACTCCTTAACAGTTCTGGTAAAATTCTTTGAGTTTGACTGCTCAGGACTGAGATTGTTGCACTGCATTTTCCCACCACAAGTATTTAAAAGGAAAAGATAAAAACATTTTTATTAAATCTACTACCAAATTAAAAAAAAAAAAAGAATTACATTTGCTTTGTGTGAACTGTTCCTTAGCCTTTTTCAAAAACCCTTCTTTTACAGAGTCCAGGATTCCACACCCCCCCTGCCCCCATTTTATAGATAGGGAAATTGAGGTACACTGAAGGGAGAATCTGCAGTTTTCAAGAGGCAGTACAAATTTGGAAACAAGGTCAAAGAGGATCCAGTTTTCAGAGCTTTTAGAACTTGCAGCAGTTATTAAATTTGATGGGAGCTTTTGAATATTATGGAAACCTTGAATTAAGGCTCTTTCAACCCTGCTCTTTTGCCTGAGTATGGATGAGAGCAGCCATGCTGTTTCATTCTACTGAGCTGGAATTAGCGGCATTAATTCTGGATTCAGCCCCAACACTTGAGCAAACACTCCTCACACCCATCTGCACTCACATGCTCAGAGGTGAGAAGGTGCCTACGCTAGAGTTCAGTACTCAGGAAGCAGAATTTCACTGCGCCTTATTTATCATCCAATCTAAGGTATTAGAGAAGGCAATGAGAGATATTGTGATTTTTCCTTAAATCCATCTGGGAGTATGACCAGTCACCCATGTATACAGGAAAAAAA
>VZRL01000083.1:78898-90217 GCA_013397895.1 Origma solitaria
AAAAAAAAAGTCTACTTTTCAATTCCTCTCTGTTTTTTTAGCAAAAGTTCTTGATCTTCCTCATTGTAAATTCCATGTGTACAGAGGGAAAAAAAAGGGCTTTAAGCTCAGCCTGTTAGTATTGTTTCATGGCAACTAAATTTACCTCCCTCAATTTAATACATTTTTTTCTTGCACTGCTCTGCCCAAAACCACTCTCCCTTTTGCCACTGATTGCTATGGCAACCTGAGAAACCAGAAAGAATATTTCCATATTTGCATTCATGAAAAGGAATAACTGGGCCGTCATTTGAGCCAGGTTCTCCCCAAAATAGATGTGCGCTTGAGTCTAAGAGCACAGGAATAATAGCAAAAAAACACTGTGAATTGACTGGGATTTGAACAGGAGCTTTGGAATTATAAACCCTTAGGACTTAGAAAGGTCCTGTTGGAGTATTTTATGTGCTGTATTAACCAAGACCAGGCAAGTTTTTTAGCTGATAGTGAGTGTAAAGCTCATGAGATGGCAGAAGAGGAGGCAGAGGCAGCCCTGGAAAGTTTCAAAGGGCTGGGTGCAGCAGGCCAGTGGTTACTGACCACATTCCCAAATGTACAGTATTTGGAAGATGTAGATGGAAAGTTGGAAGTGAAAAGATACACTTTTGGTGCCTCAGTAACTTGACTGTTATGCTTTAATTCTTAAATACATTCTCACATCTGGTGACTTATTAATTTCTTTCATATTTTCTCCTCTATTAGATTTTAGACTTCAGATACTTGGTAAAAAATAGCAACTTTGTTTTTCTAAACATAGTGCATAAAATTAACTGCAGGGGAGGACAAATAAAATACTTTCCAGGATGGACATTTTCCTCTTAAAGAAGGGGAAAATCAAGGAAATATACATGATGCAATGTGAAAACTTTTAAAAAAATCAAAACTGCTTCTTCTGGCCACTTTTAAATTTTCATTTAGAAGGTGCTACCATAGTGACACAGTGTTCGGAGGCACTCATCTGTCAATTTAGAGAAAGGTTCAGAAAGGAAAAGATGAGCTTGTAGCCTACAGTGTCTGGAATGAAGCAAAAAGAAAAAAAAATAGTACAAACTATAAGATTGTGCTATTAGGAGCTAATAAGGACTTCTGGTAGTGGCTGGGAACTCAGATAAGGTGATGAGGATCTGGATGTACCTGCAAATCACAGGATGACTGGGTCAGCAGGGTAACATAACCATGGAAAAGGCTGATGGCACACAAGGCTGGCTCAGAAAAAACAGTGGAGGTCAAAAATCATATTTGTCAAGCAACTCTGGTAAAACCTTGACAGAGGTAGTGGATACATCTCAGAGAACATGATCTTGAAATGGAACAAGTAAATACAAGCTTCATAGAAAATGAAAGAAATTTAAAACCTCAATAATATTTAAAAGAACAAGGCCAGAAGAGATTCTCATCCCAATAACACAGACATTGGGATGAAACAGGAGACACTGACAAGAAATAAAAACTGAATATGATAAAGGCTGGCATAGGAAGTAGACCATAACATTGGCTCAGAATAAAAATAATGGGAATTTCTGGCTATTTGAGTACTGAGATTCTGAAACAAATTTAAAATAGGAGTGAACAAGTAAAAAATACTTTGTGATGTATTTATCCTCTGTCAAATGTAATAAGATATTTGACTACCTCTGAATTCAGTGACTGTTAAACAGTCATACATTTTCAAGAGGAGTTTTATCCATTTCTGGAAAGAAAAGGTCAATTGTTGGCCTATGGAAAAAGCTCTGAGGTTCCATGGATGTCTCATACAGGGAGCTTGGACAATTACTTTATCTGATTGACTGGATCAAATACATCCCTGCATGCATGGTGTCAAACCTTGGCACAAGAAGTTGAGATTCTGAGATTTCTGACCCTCTCTGAGTCCCTGAGATTTCTTCTCCTACTCAAGTCCACTTGAGTAAGTACTGCTGTTTTCACATCCATCTATTCCCACATGGTGTTAACTTGTCCTGCCTGGAGATAATAGGGATTAAAAATGAAAATCAAACAAATAAAACAAAATAGGGTTTCTCAATCAAATTGCTGCTTTGGACACAGGATGAGTCCACGATAATGGACTTTTTATCACATTTAGTAGCAGTGAGCTTTGTTAACAGAAGGAGAGAGGAGAAGAACAGGTTGATTTTTCAAGGTTTCTATGTGTCTGAATATGAAACAGAGAACTCTTAAGAGCCTCCTTCAGCAAAAATCAAGTGTCTTCTTGGGAAATGAGGAGATAATCAGTCAGATGAGCTACTTTCCACTTAATGTTTGTAGTGTTTTCCTTGACAGTTGCTGGGACAAGGCAGGATCTCGAGTTGCTGGGGAGCAGAGTTCTATCCCAATTACTTATTGTCTCTTCACCTGACAGTATTGATCAGTCCCTTTTCTCAGAGCAAGAGAGTGTGTTCAGGCTAGTCCCAGCCTCGTACAAATGGAATACAGGACTCCTCCTTGTTCTTGCTGCCCAGGACATGGTCACCTGCGACCATCTATTGACCCATTTCAAGCCCTGCAATTCTGTGTCCCAGCACTTACAGAAATCACAGGTATTTCAGTTCTGTTGAATAAAAATAGCCTGAGGACTGAAATTAATAGATATGTATATATATAAATAGATAGATATAGATAAAGATATAGATATAAAGATATAGATATAAATATAGATATATAGATATAGATATAGATATATAGATATAGGTATAGGTGATATAGATATGGATTGTAGAGATAGAGACAGAGATAGAGATAGCGATATATAGATGCAGATGTAGATATAGAAATAGATATATGATTTAGATACTGATAGATTATAGCTATAGATATAGCTATAGATATAGATATAGATAGTCATGTATAGATATAGATACATTTCTAGTGATAGATACATAAGTGTACAAGTATAAAGGTATAGCAGTATATAGGCATAGATGATACACCACACTAAAGACGGAAGTTTCAGAGTCCCATCATGATGACACCTGACAGACAAAAGGAGGACCTTAGAATGGTGTGGTTATGTCATAAAAAAGACAAAACCACAACGAAAAGAAATTTATCCAGGTCCTAGACCTAGTGAGAAGCTGACTGAGAATAGCACCTCTATTTCTGCAGCTCCTACTTCTATTCTGGGTAGCTGGTCCTCTTCCTTTTTTGATTTCTTTTTCTTTTTCTTTGGACTTATAATCATTGCAAGAAACAAAGAATTAAATCTACATTTCTGATTTACAGTAGGAAAAAAGGTCTTCTGAATAAACATATTTTAACTGCAATTTTTTCACTAGCTCTTAAGACTCATGCTGAAGACTCACATTACCAGTTTTTGTGTCATAGTGTATATTAAATGCAGGAAATCAGTCTGAGATGTATTATTGGTTTAGGAGGATCCATGTACAATTACTTTTTTTAAATTACAACATATTTCAAACTGTAATAACTGTGCCTCTTTATAGAAATAGGGGTTATAATCTAGCTATTAAAATTCCATAACCAACTGCTTCCAGCTATTCACATGCATGAAACACCACACAGCTTCCGACTTATTCTTTTTTTAATATAAATTTGCTGCTTTCAGGCTCCTACAGAGAGTAATTTCCTTGGAAATTGTCTTCATCTAAATAATATTTAAGTATGCCACAAGGAATATCAACAAAGACCAATTGTACCACATCTCAACATAATCAAATGCTTATTTATTAATCTATTGAAAACCCGATCAAGATGGAAGGAGCTGAAGTTCTCTCAAAGCAAACTAGAAGAGAAAAGTGAGGGGCAGGTCTAGGATGACACGAGTTTTAAAATGTAGAAGCAGGCCTGATCTGTATTGTTGCAGGCACACACAATAGTCAGTGAAAACAGAATTGGTCAAAATGCAGTTGTGAACACACAATGATTTGTAGCACTTATGGTTGTGTAAAGGATCACCAAGTAGAAGATTACTTCATAGTATTTTTAATATATTTAGAGAACTGACCTGACACCTGGTGTCCAGAGTGGCTGTGGCTCCAGTCTTGTGGTGTATGAGACCCTGATCCTATCCAGGTGTTTTCCAGAAAGAGTTATATTATTTTACATATAGCAATATATTGCATTATCCTCAGAGAGGATTTGGGTGCTGTACACCATAAAAAGATGAGTGTGAAGAGTTTAAAATTTAAATACATTGAAATTCTCAGTACTATGTACAGAAACTTCCTACCTATTTTGATAGGCTTGGGAACATTGCTGTTATTGCTATTTCTGAGCTAATAGCATCACAGGAAAAGAAATTCATAGGCAAATGTATTATCAGACATATGGACAACATTAATTTGAAACAAACTGTGGGCTTTACATAAAGTTCACACAAAATGCCAATAGGATTCCAATTTCACCTTGGAATGACACTTTCAGAGCTGGAACAGCCAACCTAACTGCTGTGTTAATCATATTGATTTTCTCCTGAACTTTATTTCAAACAGTGGTCTGTGAATGACTGATGCCCATAAAACAATAGAAGGAAACCCATGAAGTGACTGCAGGAATATATTTAAGATAAAAATAAAGTATATTCTGCCCCCACCAAGCACTTGAATTGAATCAAAATGACAGGAAAATTAAGAACAGAAAAGATATAATCTTTCAGCAATTGGGAACAGCTTCTCTTTTTTTAGTTTTGGTTTCTTGAATGCCACTGTGGTGACAACATTATGCAATTATTCATGGCTTTTCGAAAATATACAAGTTCACTTTATCAATTATTCAGTGATCAAGATTAGGCATGTACCTATAACTGGACTAGGTTCACTAAGAAATGGCCACTGTATAAGGCCAAATACAACTATTCCTACTTTACTCCACTCTTCCATCATCTGGAAGGAGCCCTGCGGATTGCAAAGGGCTCAGAGTTTCTGTTTGTACTCAGCATTGCAAATTCTCCTTACTCTGGAGGAAAACATCTCTCTACAGTATCTGTTTCTAGACATTATTTTAAAAAATAGACTTTTAAGGAATAATACAAGGTTTAATCTCCTTCTGCATCTTACTTTAATAACTACATGCTGTGGAGGGGAAGTTGTATGATGGACCATTAATAATTTGCAGTATAATTTGTGATGTTATGTCACCTAAATTTGTGTTTCTTTTTTCTTCTCCACCTTATGTAAATCCACTTTTCCACAGATGCACTCATGTAACATTCAACTGGATTATGTGCTGTAAATTCAACATTTACTGTATATTACAAAAACATATTTCCTTCCAAATTAGACCTCCTGCAAAGACTATCCTATGCAGGGAAAATAAGAATCTCTAAGTGTTACACATACATTAATGTAATTTCTAAAATCAAAAATCTGTTAATCCTGACTGCATTTATTAAAAATCAAACAAAGAAATAGATTAAAAGAAAAAAAAAAAAAAACACAAAAAACCCACACACATAGAAAGAAAGGAAAAAAAAAAACAAAACCAAAAAACCCCAATGCCCAAAATGAATTGGTTTCTAGTATTCTTTCTATCAATTTTGTTTTTTTTTCATGTGAAATATTTGAAAGATAGGATAATGTTGACGTAAATGGATGGTATTAAACCCTGGAGTATATAAAATTCTTTCCTAGCTCTGGCAAAGGAAGGTTGCATGAGCTGCATAAAGTCACTTTATTTCTCTATCCACCAGCTGAAGATGCCTGACTATGACTCATTTCAGTCACAGTTTTGCAGTCATATATACTTCATGTTTTCTGCATAATTTAATTTAATTTATCATGAGTTTCACAACACTTTTTCTACTCATGAATGTCTGAATGAGAACCTGAAAGAAAGAGACTGTCTTAGATTCTCCATTTGCAATGATCCTGCTGTAATGGTCTTTCTAGTGGAAAGAGACTTCTAGGGATGCATTTGTAGAAATGATAAATACTAATAATTTAAATAACTTAATGAAACTATCAATTTCAATGCGATATTTCCATGTCAAAGAGAGAAGTTAAGCAGGGGAAACATTTAAAAGTCAGGACATTAAATGCAGTGTTGAGCTTCCCATAATGTAATACTGTGTAACAAGACTATGATGGAAATTTGGAATGACAAAGTTCTCATTTACAACAGTTACCAGTTTGGCAGGGCATACATAATATTCACTAATTTCAGTCTTTTAAGGAAGTATTAACATGGTTTTCATATTTTAAGTCTGAAGATAAAAGCACATTATTCCTACTACAAGCACATTTTTATTATTGTTATTCTTCAGAAATGCTGTGGATCAAAAAATGGGTTGTACGGAGACATGGTAGTGAAAAAGGAAAACAGATGCAGATACAAGCAGATTGGTAAATCTGTAATTCTGTATTGAATTGCTATCAATGAAGAAGTGAAAATTATACCAAACCTTCCGAAAAACTGAATTTCAGTCAGTTTACAGAGTCTTATTTAAGGGTTGTCTTGAAAGCTGATGCTCTAAAAATCTGAGGTTTAGGTGACTGGTCTGGGCTTAACTGTTAAGAATATTATCCAAACTCAAGCAGTGAGCTCTGACAATTGCATTTTTACCTGCTGGGTAAAAATGTGCCTATCTAGGAAGATGTCCCTGCCCATGGCAGGAGGTCAGGGCTGGGAGGTCTTTGAGGCCCCTTCCAACCCAAACCACTCCATGATTTTGAGGTGGAATATATGCACATATTAGTTCTGGCTCAAACAGTGACTTTTTATATAGCCTTAAGATGTTGCTGTGGGGTCTTTTTCCAAAACAACAAAAGCTTCCCTGTTCAGTGTGCCTTTTAAAAATATTTATCGTCAAGATTATTAAAATGGGCCAAATGCTGTAAAAGCTTGTCATAGCCTGTAATTCTGTCCAAAGTCTGTGAATAAACCAAGTTAGGATATTTTTGTCCTCTGCAAACCTACAACAAAAAACCCATTTTCTTTTGGGTTTTGCTTGTATATCTGGTTTAGGACTAAAACTGTAAGAAACTCTCTGGGAGATAAAGAGCAAAGTCTTCCAGCAAAGTTTCAAATATTATTCTGCATTATAATACAAATATTTGGAGTAGATTAAATATATATTTATGAGAAACACAAGTGAATATACTATACCTCTTGAGGGTATGATTTAATAAAATAAACATCAAGTGTAAGGGAGTGAAAAGGGGCAACAGAGGATTTTTTGCCCTATTCAGCACAGTCCTTTATGATTTCAGACTCTTTAACTTTTGAAATGAAATGGATTTTGATCAATGTAGCACTCAGGAAATGTGAGATTAATGCCTTTGACAGAAGCAGAAAACAGAGTAAAATAGGCATTACACAGGTTTCACGAGAAAGCTCAGCTACTGCCCTTGAATATGATCTTTCGACTTTTATTACCGACTCTAACTCCTCAAACTGCCAGCTATGTCATTTCTATTTTTTTTTTTTTGAGCCATTTTACAAGGAATATGAATGAGGCCACCACAGTCATGGCAGGCTGAAAGGTTAGGCTGAGTTCAAATAAGCATGTTTGTGTTTGCCTGGTTTACCAAACGCATAGTCCATAGGACCCTGTATTAAGCTTGAAACAATATCCTGAAAAATACAAAATAAAAACTCAAATATAGCTTATTTTTAAAAAATAAAATATTTGGAGAGCAAACATTGTCTACATGTCATGGAGTTTCATTCCAAGCAGCATATCACCATTAGGAAGATTCTTTTGGGGTGGAAGTGTGTTCATTATTGTTACTTGGAATCTGAAACGATATTAACTCACAGTCTTCAGTTTGAAAAATCTGTGGCAATGTTAACAGGTATGGATAAAATGTAGGTGTAAGCAAGATAGGACTTTATCTGTAGGATTCATAGAATCATGGAGTTATTAGGGCTGGAAAGGCCTCTAGGATCACCAAGATCAAGCATCAAGCCAGCAGCATCACCATGCTCACCACTAAACCATATTCGCAAAGGAGATATAGCAGATCTGGAAAGATCACCTGCTTTGTTTTTTCACTTTCCATTTGGAATGAAAAAGGAACCAAAACTCCCTGGAGCACTACCCTTCACAGATGATGGCTCAGCAGCCTCCATGAATTCATCTGAGACTGAACGTCAGGAAGACTGCTGCTTCTGGGAACTGGAACTAAAGCCAGTCAGAAATCTTCCAGAAAAAAAAAAGATTTTTCTGTAAAATGACCTATTATAGACACAAACAAACAAGCAACAACAACAAAAGATGACAGAAATTTAGCCAAGTCTTCTTACAAACATTTCCTATGACCATCCAATGGTCTGGAAAAAAATCTGTAAGTGAAGCTATTTTCTAAATAGTCTGATGTTATAAGCAATTTCCTAGGTGATGGGTGACCCATGTTCAAACCTTCTATTGTCCTGATTTGAAGCTGAAAACAACTGTCACTTTCATGAGGCAGAAATGTTGTTTTTCAGCCAGCTCTCACACCATCTTCTTGATAGGACGAGAAATGCTGTTTGCTAAAGAGCATGACAAGATTGAATAGCTTTTTGGAAGCAGGAACAGTAACTTACGACACTAGGTGCATTTATCTGTGACTCTTGGTTTACTTTTTCACACAGTAAAAATAGTTTATCCAATGAGAGAGATGTCTGATCAAGTGCTGGAAGGAAAAACCCACATTAGTGTTATGGGTCTCACCTCACAGAGCAGCTTTGGATCCGAGACTGTGAATAGAAGTTTTAGCTCCTTCTTTATATGAATTTGTCTGCTAGTTTCTATTGAAGGAGGGAATTTTTTTCTTCACTTTTTATGAACCTCTTATTACATTATTTTTATATGATATTAAAGAGCTGTCATTTTGAATTTTGGAAGTGGCTACAAATCAACAGCACCATTATGGATTCCTTTTTCTCTTTAATTTGCAAGTAACAGTCACATTTAAAAGCATTCCTTACTACAATTTCACCTCAAGATATATTTACTATACGACTGATTCACCTGCAGACAGATAAATGTCTTGGAGATAGCCAGAGGAAAGAGGGCAAACAGTTGCTAGTGCTTATCTGTACAGTTAGCAATGCTTAGTTTTAATAGATACATTACTACTAAAATCTTTATTCCTTTAAGAAATTACTTAGATCACTGAACCCCCTTTGTAAAAACCATACCTACTACACCAGCTATAGAAAGGTAAATTTTTGACTGCAGCTGCATACTAAGTGGTGAATAATTTATTTTGTTCTTATCTCTCTTGCCTCTCTTACATAACCATTTTTTTTCTCTGGAAATTGGCAAATTTTTAAAGCTATGGTATTTTAAAAGCTGTAGATCTTATAATATGATCTCATGTTTATGCTGGACAATTAAATGTCACTTTTTAAAATCATATTCAACCCAAAAAGCATAAGATACATTCCAGAAAATCATTCAATCATGATTTTTACTGCAAGAGTATCTACCATTAGTTAATAACCCCCAGTGTAGAACAAGTGTGATGTGAATATATGCACTGAGCGAGTGGGAAAGACTGAGAGCTGATAAATCCAAGAGGAATTCAAATAAGGAGTTTTTAGAATTTTAACTCCTGAATCTTCCTCATATATGCAAGCAGGCTTCACACTTAGTAATTTTAAATTTTTATTGTGGTTTTAATCTGTATTCTTTCTACATGTCTTTTTACTTTTTCTTTGCCTGTTATTATGAGCACCAATGTAGACTCTTTTTGTTTCTCTAAATATTTTTTTCTAAATGTTTTTTCTTATACATATTAAGAAGAGGTTTTTTGCTTACAGTGTTACTTTCAATGTTGACATCTGTCACACTATTTGTCTTTTGAAGGGTTGTATTTTTATGAATGTGTAATTTACATAGTATAATTTGCAAATAAAAACAGAAATACTATCTTTAAATGTGCCAGTTATGTAAGTGATGTCAGGTTTCAGACCATCTTCATATGTTGCCTTGTTGAACAAATAATTCACATTGAGATAAAGTATATATTTTTACTCCTTTCCTAAATAGCTCAAATACTTTGCTAAAGTAATCTTCCTACAGTCTGATTGTAAAGAAGATTTATTTTAAGATTTACGCATTTTGCCTAACATGTCCAATCACATAGAAAAAAGTTCATTTTATGGTTTTCTTCTGAATGAATAAACCTTAGTGAGAGTATATCCATTTTTTAAGTGAGGAATGATTTTTGATCCATATTAATGCACCACCTCTTCTCAAACACCACACCTTTACTCACACTGAGTTACTCCTCACATGGAGTGAATAGATGAGTTTGGGAAAACAGCTGGTCCTTCTTTTACATTCTCTGCGGCCCTATTCTCCCCAACTTAGTATCTACATTTTTGTTTTGCTCTTGCACAGGAGACCTAAAATTCTACCAGGGCCTCAAACTGCAGGAAACTCTGGAAGAGCAGAATTGGAACAGGAGCCCCATCCTGGAACATTTAGTAACCACACCTCATCACAGAGCTACAAACAGGGCAGCCACTGATGATGTGAAGGTGACCATGTTAACCACATCTACACGTGTGGCTCTCTTTTATCAATCCGTAATGGCACAGAAAAACAGTGAATTAAATATATAACTTCACTAAGGGCCCAAAAAAAACCAGTGAATTAAATATTTAACTTCACCAGCTCTGTGGTACTTGAAACCTTTCCATTTGACATGGCAAATATTTAATAAGTGTTTTCAAGATGCTGATGCAGTGTTTTTACCTGTGACTGCCTACCAGACCTCCAGATGAGCCCTTTAATATCCCACACAGCACTTTTCTACCTCCAGGCTGTCACGTGCTTTTCAAGTAGGTACACAGACTTGGATGCATATGCAGACAAAGGGGCTTCTTTTTGACCTCCAAACTGTCTGTTTGGACATAAAGGTGTCTGAGTGTCGTGGGTTTGACCCTGGCTAAATGCCAGGCACCTACAACGTTTGCTTTCTATGCTCTCTCCTGCTGCAGCTATGCAGAGGAGAGGAAAAACTAACACAAAACACTGGACTTATGAGTTGAGATAAGATCACTGATAAGGGCCGCACGAGATTCAGGGCAAGAGCAGGCGGGAAACTTAAAGTTGCAAAAAAAATGATTTATTAATCTAACAGAGTCAGAGGATAAATTGGAGATAAAAATAAGTTCTTAAGACACCATTTCTTCACTCACCCCTCTTTTCCCTCTTAAGGCACCACTTCTCAGCTCACCCCCTCCCTCCTTTCTAACTAACTAACAACTCCCAGGCAGGGGCAGGGTGTGGGGTTTTTCTTAGGTCAGTCCATCGCAATTCTTCTACTGCAGACACTGTTTCTCTATTTGCCCTCTCTCTCTATTCAACCAACCGATCTGGGCTAGGGCAAGGCA
>VZRL01000083.1:90617-157116 GCA_013397895.1 Origma solitaria
CCATGGGCTGCAGGGGGACCACCTGCTCCCCCATGGTCTTCACCACGGCTGGCAGAGGGTTTTCAGCTCTGGCGCCTAGAGCACCTCCTCCCCCGCCTTTCCACTGACCTTGGTGCCTCCATGTTGTTCTCCCTCACATATTTTTACCTCTTCCTCCTCCTTCCCTGGCTAAAAAGAAGTGCGTGCTCACATTGTTTTGATTTCTTCTTAAATATGTTTTCACAGAGGCGTAACTAACATCTCTAATTGGCCCAGGTTTTACCAGCAGCATGTCCATCATTTTACAGCCGTCAGAGACTGGCTCTGCTGGACATGGTGGAAAATTTCCAGAATCTTTACTCAGGACATGCAGGAGCCATCTTTGTACCCCACCCTGTTCACTGGAAAAAACTGGGCCAGGCAAAACTACCACACTGAGGCAGCACACATTCAAAATTTGCAAAAAAAATGAAGGCGCATTATATCATCTCAGTTGCATCACTGCAATGGCTCCAGCTGTGAGGTTTGTGCAGTGCAATTCATCAGAGTGAATTTCTTTGCCCACAGATTGTGTGAATGTGAATGCCTGTCCCTCTGCAATTTTCCATTTCTTGCTTTTTAGTGTTGCCTCCATTTTCTTCTGCTCTTGGAAGTTAAATCCCTTTTGCCTCCCAACACATATGATTATTTTGCACCGAAGTTTGCAAAAAATGTACTGATATGATCTGAATGCTGTTCTGAACACTTGTGTGATATAGTCTTTCTTGCTCTCTAGATAATCCAGAATAATACTGTGCTGTTCCTGGATGCTTTACAAGGCCTGTTTTGCAGAAGATATCACTGAATGTATTAGAACAACTTCCACCTATATATGTCACTCAGGCAGAGTTTTTTAATACAGTTTAAACATTAGATTACTGTTAACTAATAAAATTTTAATACCTAAAGATAAATATTAATAAGTCCAAGAGTATAAGATTGGAAAGAGGCTTGTAGATGAAGAATGAGCTATCACACTATTGCCATCCTAAATTTCTCCATAACCTGAAATGGCTATTTTCTTTACGATAAGTTATTTTCTTCTTCCCTCACTACTTTCTTACTCATTCTGTTTCAAAACTTCACTGATTATATGACTAGAAACCTTCTTCTGATTTCCAGCCTAAATTTATTCACAGCCAGTTAATTCCCAATTGCTCTTATGACAACATCGTGCTTTAGCTTAAATAGCTCTTCTCCTTCTCCCATGTTTACCCCTATGATACATTTATAGACAGCAATCATGTCACTTCTCAGCCTTTGTTTGGCAAGACTAAACAACCTCTGCTCTTCTGGTCTCTTCTTGTAATGAGGCTGCCCCCATGAATCAGGGCTTGGGAATTAGGCCCTAATTGAAAATGCGAAGCAAGAAATGAGGAAGATCCTATGGAAAAGAAGTTCCTCAGAGCCCCTGCCTGAGCTCTTCCACCTTCTTTAAAGTAAGTGACTGATTTTGTTCCACAAGTATCTCAAATGTTTAGGTTTAATCTTTATTTTGTCTGAAAACTATGCAAAGGAGCACATTACTGAACAGTCATTTTCAGCGCAGCCAATCTCCCAAATTCAAAATACTGGATTGGTGCTCCCTGGCAGAGACATATCTACTCAAGCTCAACTAAATGCCCTCAGATGGACCACAAAACCCATTAGCACTGTGTAAGTATTATATGGCTTGGAATATTTTTTACCAGGCAGGTAGCAGCCCTGATGGGTTCTCACTCATGTGGCAAACCATCCTGAGGACAGAGTTTTACACTGTGACTTGCAGAGACATAGGGCAGGAAAACAGACCTTTGAGGGTTGGGTTTGTTTTGGGTTTTTTTGTTGTTGTCTATATGTTGACTTTTTTGAATAAAGTTTTGAAGAGATCTGAGAATTAGCTTTTCAAGCAGTCAAAGTTGCTGCATTCAGTCAGTGTGTCACTGTTCTGCATCCTGCACTTTCATACATTGAACCAAAAATAGTTGGAACACCTTTATATAAAGGTTGGGTTCATGACAACCTGAGGAACTTAAACGTAGTTAAGTTTATAGGGCTCAATGAGATACATCCCAGAGTCCTGAGGGAATTTTCTGATGTAGTTGCCAAGGCACTCTCTGTGCTATTTGAAAAGTCATGGCAGTCAGGTGAAGTCACAGCTGACTGGAAAAGGGGAAATACTGTCCCCATTTTTGAAAACCATAGAAAGGAGGACACTGGTAACTGCCACCCTGTCAGCCTCTCCTCTGTGCCTGGGAAGATCACGGAACAGATCCTCCTAGAAGCCATGCTGAGGCACATGGAGAACAGGCAGGTGATTTGGGACACCACTAAGGCTTCACCAAGGGAAGTTCCTGCCTGACCAACCAAGGGGCCTTCTACGATGGAGTGACCACATCAGGGGACACGGGAAGGGCTATGGATCTCATCTGTCTGGACTTACTCCAGAGCCTTTGACATGGTCCCTCACAACATCCTTCTCTCTAAATTGGAGAGAGATGGATTTGATGAGTGGACTGTTAGATGGATAAGAAAGTAGCTGGATGGTCGCATCCAGAGGGTGATGGTCAATGGCTCAGAGTCCCAGTGGATATTAGAGACAAGTGGTGACCCTCAAAGGTCCACATTGAGACCAGGATATTCAGGATGCCATCCAGTAGGACCTGGACAAGGTTGAGACGTGGGTACAAGGGAATTTCTTGAGGTTTAACAAGACCAAGTGCAAGGTACTGCACCTGGGTTGGGACAACACCTGCTGTCAGGCCAGGCTTGGGAAGGAAGGGATCTAGAGAAGTCCAGCTCTCAAGGACTTGGGGGTGTTGGTGCATGAAAACCTTGACATGAGCTGGCCATCCACACTTGCAGCCCAGAAAGCCAAACGTGCTCTGAGCTGCATCAAAAGCCCCATGGACAGAAGGTTGAGGGAGGTGATTCTGCCCCTCTACTCTGCCCTCCTGAAATCCCAGATGGAGCATTGCATCCAGCCCTGGCATCCCCAGAATAGGAAAGATATCAGCCAATCCAGAGGAGGCCACCAAGATGATTAGAGAGCTGGAGCACCTCTCTGGAAAGGAGGAGGGAGTTGGGGTTGCTCGGCCTGGAAAAAAAGAAGGCCTAGGGGTGACTTAATTTTGGCCTTCCAGTACCTGAAGGAGCCTACAAGCAAAAGGGAGAGAGACTTTTTACAGGAACGTCACTACATGACGGGGGATAATGGCTTCAAATTGTCAGAGAATAGGGTTAGACTGTACGTTAAGAAGAAATTTCTGTGAGGGTTGTGAGACACTGGAACAGGTTGTCTAGAGAATTTTCAGATGCCTGATCACAGGAAGTGTTCAAGGCCTGGGTGGAGAGAGATCTGAGCAATTTGGTCAATTGAAAGATGTCCCCACACCCCAGGGGGTGGAAGTAGGTCATCTTGAAGTTCTCTTCCAACACAGGGCATTCTATAATTTTATGATAATAGAGTAGGAGCAAGAATGGAATCATGGAGCAGGGCTTTTGATTTAAGCTATTCAACGGTTTACATACTGAAACAGAAAAAAAAGCAGAAAAGACCCACTATTTGCCTATATCCACTATTCGTCGATGCTTTATGTGTATATTCAATGAATTAGTAGTCTTCAAAAAAATTAACAGAATTAATAAAAATGTCTAGAAATAATGAAATCCCATCTTGAGCAATTTCTTCCAGGAGATGAAAGACAATAGCTTGATGGGTGTTACTTTTGCTACAAAATATGCTATAAAATACATTATTGATGGAGTTAGTTTGAAAGGACAAGTCTCTGATCTCGCCTTGGTAATTAATACTTAATATCACATTAAGTAAATTTTTTAAGATTGCCTGATTTTTGTATTAGCTTTCACATATATTTCTAACAACCCAGTCAGCAGTGTGATTTTTAATCCATGGAGAAAACCACTAGACAAGATTGAGATAACTTATAGCCCTGTACAATGAACCTTTGTGGCTGAGATACCCTGTCGATGGCAAGGTGATGACAGGGATGCTGGGATGCTCCTTCAGTGGCATTTCAAACCTTTTGTTTTCATACTTAATCACTGTAGTACCAAGGGTTTCTCACAGAGATAAAACATAAATGTGTAACGTGAGTTAATTCTCTCCTTGAAGAACTTAGATTTTCATCAAATCTTTAAGGAAACTACCAAGTAAAAATATTATTATAGTAGTTCTGGTATGTACCTTCTACAAAATCATTTGGAAGAAGAAAAACATGCTTCTAAATTAGGTTCCAAAGCACACCTTCACTTATAAAAACACATTAAGTTAAACTAGCAGTAAACCAATTAAAATATATGTATGCATTAGAGTAGTCCTTGGCTACAGCATCTTTGACAGAATGTAATTTCCTTCTAAAATGTTGAGAAGCAATTAGTAAATTGTCCAATTCAATCTAAATTTAAATCCTGAATTGAATCAAATTTAGACTTTGCAAAGCTACTTGAATTATATTGTTCCCTTTTGTGGTGTGTGTAACTGGAGAAGAGTGGTATAGGTATGGAATGCATTGTAAGGTTTTTATGGCTAGTTATTTTATATTGTTTTAAATGATGGCTCTTGGAAGAGGCTGTCAAACACTCACGTTGTGCCTTTTTGGCTGAGTTCCTGCTCCAATTTTGCTATGGATTAAATGTATTTGAGTTTATTTTTCATAAAGTGTAAGGCAATCTGAGCTGAAAAATTTGGATGCACAGGTAAGCTGGATTCAGCTCGATACAGATCTTTACTAATGCGACATCTTCTTCAAGATGGAATATAAAAGCTGTGTTCGTGAGTGCATCACGTTGGTTGTTTAGCTAAACTGAGGGACGCTGCTTTGCTCTTCAGCAAACAAACCTCTGTTTCTAGAGCCGGAGGTCCTGGCTTCTATTATGGATGCCATCTGCATTCATTTGGATGGAAAGGAAAACAAAAATAAAAATAAATAAAGAAATAGAAGGAGCAAAATTTTACTTTTAATGCCTTGAGGTAGCCTTCAATGGGGCAGGAAGAATCCAATTATCTCATTTTGCAATGCTCCTCCCACCTCCTGTTCCAAATGGCAGTCAAAAGACCCAGATGCCAGGATTAAAATAGTCTCCCTTCATCATTTTCTTTTTGTGAGTGTTCTTCTTGCAGCTGTGCTGGCAGCATTAAATATACCTCACAGCTATTCACGAGGTTACAGCCTGATCCAATGCACACAGAAGTCTTTTCATTAACCTCTGTGGCTTTGGATCAGTCCTGGGGACTGTGCCTCTGCCTTTTTCTTCAGTGTGTTACGTTTTATGTTCTCAGATAACAGTTGTGTATTCATTTTATGACGTTTAAGCATAGAGTATATATTCACACAGGTGTACCAGAGCACCTTTACCTTGCACTGTTCTGGGTTATCATGTAGAAAAATCCCTGAGCCCTCCACAAGGAAGCAATTACCAAGTGCTCACTGCATTACATTACAATTCATTCTGTCTTTGTATGACTATCGAGGGTACACTGGATAAACAAATAAGCTGTAAGAAAAAAAAAATTGCACTGGAAAGATGTTGAGGAAAATCTTCCCTTTAGTTTATGAATAAAGATTGGGTATGGAGATAGGAGGGGAAGCCAAAGTACTCATAACACATTCACAGAAGGCAGAGCCAAAGGATGTAAGGTCTTATTCAAATAAATTTTCTAAAGGCAGGTAGAATAGAAAAACAACAGGAGAATTAAAAGAAGTTTTCATTGATGGTTGATCAGGAACAAAACAAAAAAACAACAAAAAAAAAAGAAGCTGAAACTGGCATAGAAATATTCAGGAGTACATTCAGAGGAAGAATTTCAAGACAAAATTTGACCCAGAAGCTTTTGAACCCTGGGTTTGCCTTTTTTATAATATAGAACATCTTCTCATCCTGAGTGTATTTCTTACCACACTTGTACACTAACACTTGAATACTTAATGATATAGACAGTCATGGTCTGTGTTCAGGCTTTGCCATGGTTTTTAGTGGCACAAATAGAGGGTGAAATACTTTTACATGGTCCTCTAGACCGAAGAGGCTCTTTAATGGTCCTAGACATAGAATTGACACTATATGAACACGGATTTGTAAGAGCCAAATTGTTGTGCATCTCAGTCCCTTCACCAGCTCTTGCAAGCTCCATCTGTGGGATCAGGCAGGAGACATTTAATTGTGGGTCATAATCTTATTTATCATTTTGCAGTGCATAACAGATAAGATTACAAGAGACTAGGTAAACGTTTGGCTGGGGCTACAATAGCGTAAGTGGCACCCATTGCTGGCTGTCTGAACACCTAATGATAGAGCGTCATGGGATATAATGAACTGACAAAGCTGGACATGCTGGATGTCCAGAATTCAAAAGGTTCTTGTAGATGAAATATTAGCACTTCAGGAATTTCTTTACATTTGTCTCAGTTCAGCTTCTCAAATGGCTAAAACAGGGCTGATCTAGAATGATAGTTTAATGTTCCTGTTTTATCCTGTTATGTTTATTTATGTGGTGGGTTGATCATGGCTGGCTGTCAGGGGCCCACCAAGGCACCCTCTCACTTCCTCTCTTCAGTGGGATGGGGGATAAAGTGAGATGAAAAGCTTGTGGATTTAACGAAGAAAACTCCATTCATAAAAACAAAGGAAAAGAGAAAGAATTATCTCTACTTTCCCTCCGTAGGCAATGTCCAGCTGCCTTCTGGTAATGAGGCTTTAGTATGCAGAGGGGTAACTTTGGAATGGGAACATTTCAGTAATGGATGCTGCCCTTCTTCTTTCTCTTGACTTTTATTATTGAGCACAACACATGGGATGGGATATCCCTCGGTCAGTGTGGGTCAGCTGTCCTCGCTCTGTCCACTCTCAACAGATTGCTCACCCTCAGCCTGTAGGTTTTTAGGTGGTGATTGGAGTTGGAGAGACAGCACTGATGCTGCACCAGCTCTGCTCAGCAGGAACCGAAACACCAAAGTGTCACCAACACCTCTGCAGCCACCAACGCCCAGCACAGCACATGGGGAAAGCTAACTCCATCTCAGCCAGAGCCAGTACAGAAACTGATCAGTAACTAATTATTACTGCATTTTCTAAATTAAAATATGAATAAATGTATTCTTCAAGCCAGTATCAGTGTACTTGTTTACATGTAAACATGTGCCAGAAAATGTTAGACGTGTGTTCCAATTACTTACATTGATATAATTTTCCCCCACTTCCTGAGAAAGGCAAAAATTACTTCCACATTATTTTCAAGTTCACACCCAAAGTAGCCCCATAATGGACTTTGAAGTTTTCATTTAGATTTCTGTTGTCACTAGATCCTAGCCAGAAAAACAAAGAATAAAAACTTGCTGTATTTCTAGGAAATATTAGTCCCAGATGAGACAAAAAAGAATTATCAAAAAAAGTTTCTGTGTGGTCAGTAAAGTCAAATCACCAGATAAAAACCCAGAGCATTGCTATATTTTTAATGGTTTGTGTGTTGCCAAAACAAGGATGAAACTTGAAAAAAAAAAACCCAAACGTGGATGAGAAGTGAGAGTGGATGGGCAGAATACAGGAAAGGAGGATACAGAGTAAGGTAATTTCCTGCTCTGCCCTGTTGACATTTTTGCTCTTCCATGGATTTTCTTTGCCCTCAGAAAGTCACCTGGTGCCTACCTTACTTTAGGGCTTACCTGCACTCTTGCTGGATGCTTTTAACTTGTCCGTAGCTTCCATGGTTTATTGTAACTTGAATTCACTGACACAGTTATGGGCTAGAGAAGGATTTTTGCTTCCATTCAAGTTTTCATACTGAGGAGACAGATTAAAATGTTCAGAATGCCTCCAAGGCAGTGCCAGCAGCTCAGAAGGTCTGATGTCAACTCATCTCACATTTCTGATGGGCTCCTGGGTAACTCAGGGAAGAGTGGGAAACTGTCACAAAGTCCTAACAGAGTTTGTGGGGACACTGCGGTGCCAGGTATTCCAGCACAGATACAGCTCCTCCCAAACTCACTTTGTGATGAAATCAAGCCTTTGTGTTCTTAATTCCCTGTCTCTTAATTATTCCTTCAAGTAGCATTAAAACATTCATCTTGAGGGATGATCAGGTACTGAATGAATGGACAAGTATGCACATAATAGAGATTTTATTCCTTTAATCTTTTTCACAGTTTCAATTCTTTGTCAGGCAGTTCTGCAATTTATTTTTAATACAAATTCTACATATCCCTTTCTAAGAGATAAAAGTCAATGCCGGGAGTTACACTCTTAGAAAGGATCCATGGAATATAAAGAAGTGCTCTTTTGCTTTTATGTCATGGAAAATATGGTCTAGAACAATCAAAATCAAGCACAATCGCTTATCTTCACATTTCTACTATAAAATACTCCAAGGATATAAAAGTGTGCTTAATGACACAGGACTGATTAACTCTCTGTGGTTTCTGTTTCTTTAAATTACCTTAACAGTGACACACAACACAAAGAGGACTGTTTTTTTTTCACTTTGGGATTGTGGCAGCAATCTGAAGATGGTGTTTTTACCAGTGATTCTTTTATCAAAGTGGAAGAGGAAGAAAAGCAGCGGGGAAAAAGATGACTCAAACTGGCTTTAAGGGTTTTATTACTTTAAAAGGCATAAAGGCAACATCTTTTGCAGAGGGTCAGAAAAGAGACACTGACAAATTATTCATATGGGATAATTAAAAGCAGATGTCAATCCTCAGGTGTAAATGACTCTATTCCTTTACTATTATAGGTTTTTTTATCTCCAGCGTAAATAACTGTAAATAAAAGAGGAATGGGAAAGAAGAGCTAACATCAAGATACTGAGATGAGGAACATTACACAAAAAAAAACAAGTACCAGTCCTAAAAATTATGCACAGCAATTGTTTTGCATTAATGAAGGGGAAAGAATGGACCAGGGGAAAAAACACATGGAAAAGGACAGAAGGTGATTCTTGCAATAATTCTTTTAACTGACAGTCATCTATATTATTCTGTTTGTGTTTTCATTCCACCATGGGAGAAAAAAATAGTTATGAGCAAAACACTTTGAGCATGCAATAAGTTCAACGTCTCTTCATCGCTAGGCACTCTTGGGAAAGCTGAAAATATACTGAAATTCAAACCCTGGGGGACAGGGTGGGCAGGACATTGTGATTGTGTGTGAACTAAAGAAAGGAAATATCTGGAAAATCTGAATATTTAGTTCTGGTATTTTCAAAGTGTTTACTTGTTTCAATGACATGCATGTGTTCAGTCCAAAATTAACTTGGAAAAAAGTGTTAAACAGGATTAAACCGCCCCAAAATTAATTAGAGACAAGCGTTTCCATTCAAACCCTCAGATAAACAGAATTTTTGTTCCATTTGCTCAGAGAACAAAGCCATCTCCTTTCCCCTCACCACCCTCAGTGCCAGCATCTCAAGAGTGCATGCATTGTATGGCTCCTGCTGTGAGCAAACCCAACAGTTTTTGTGCAGGAAGGGAAAACAAGAAGACAAGCCACCTCACCCCTACACACTTCTTTATTTTATAATAGACAAAAGGATCACTTTGTTCAACTACTTAAATCTTGCACTGAATAGAGAAGTCGCTGTGGGGAAGTGGAGCTTGCAGAATGATGTCTGAGACTAATACTCTAAATCCCTCACATTAAGCACACCAATAGCAACTAAACAAATATCCACACAGATGTCATGCCATTCTACTGAGCAGTTTTATTCCATTTATAAAATGAAAGAGCAATCCCTTGACTGCTTGTCATGGCAGGTGTCTGCGTATTTAAATGCTGGTCAGTTTTAAATGGAACACGTGTATTTAACTTTCCCAGCATGTCTAAAGCTTTTAAAGCCCATCACACTGATGCTAAAATAATAAGGGCCAGCAGCCTGGTGATATGATTGCTTTTTTATTGCTCAGTTTGTGCTGAGAGCTCATTTTAATTCCAAAGGTTACGGCTTTTAAAGCAGCGCTACACCCATTTCCCTCCCCCAAACTGAAGCTGGATCAGGAAGGGCCATAAATGAGAGCTGAAAACGTATGCTGGCATGGCAATCCATCCTCTGATCCTTTTTATTTTTGGTGTGCTTTCTAACCACTCTTCCCAGCAAAGATCAAGAACGTGTCTCACTTAAGAAGAAGAGATCAGCTGTTGTGAAATTGGCAGATGGACAATTAAGATACTTCAAGGTAAAAACATAAATAAAATGCCAGGAAAAGAGGGAAAGAATGCAATTACTGCTCACTGCTGCTGTCTCCTTGTTTAGGAATGTCAATGTCAGAGGAAAGGTTTTGTCTACCAATTGCTCATTGTTAACGATGGCAATTGTAATACAGGAATACTAAAGGAAAGGCAGATGAATGGACAGAGCGTCAAACTAAGGTTGGAGGAATGGCTTCTAAAAACATTAATGGTGCAATTATATCCTCTGATAGGAACATATTGTGTCTGTTCCCACCAAGGTCAGTCTTGTGTGATGCTTCATAGAATCACAGAGTTGTGGAATATTCTGAGTTGGAAGCGACCCACAAGGATCATCAAATCCAACTCCTGGCCCTGCACAGGACACCCCAAAATCCTACCATGTGCCTGAAAGCATGCTCAGAGAGGTTTTGAATATTCCAGGTCCACTGAAGGCATCACAAAAGAAGGCAGAAAAACAGACAAATGAGTAGCCAATAGCCACAGGGGGACAGGCTGAGTGGCATTTCTTACAAAGGACTGTGGTATATCCCATGGATATATGATAAGAGGTAGAGGTGACATATCTATGAAAGAAGCTCAATAAAGATAACACAGAGTTAAACACCTCCAGGGGGTACTTTCACAGTGAAGTAAATTATGAAGATGACATTGAGAAGAAAAAGAGTAATTTTTCTAGTTATAATTACTGGGTTTTATACTTTTGTTTCACATGAAAGGTGACATCTAAAGGTGACATGAAAGCATTTTAGAAGCCAGGCTTTTATATCTACTTTGTATTTTTTCATCTTTTTTATAAAAGTCAGATTAAATATTTCAGCTTGTATAGCATAGGTAACAGTTATGATTAATGTTATAAGCAGGAGTTGATCCCTTCATTTTGTAATAGAAATAGACAACAAACCCTGGAGCTGGACCCATCCATGCCACATCCTACATGGGTGGGACAGCAAGTTTTGCAACAGATATGACACTGCTGTCAACAACTTTTCTCGGGAAAAGAAGAAATGTAAAAGCAGGAAAAAGGGCTGAGGAGTTGGGGGATAGCAAACAGCATATGAAAATACTTTAAAATGCCTTAAACCAAAGAAAATACTCAATTATTGGAAACTGAGTCGAAAGGGACTTCAAAGGATGTGTTTTACACCAGCCACACTGAACAAATCCTGGGATGACCTGAAAAGGGAAACCAATGTATAGATTTTATTCATTTGTTTGATAAACTCAAGAGCAGTTCTGATTCTTGTGCTAAGAGTAAAACAAGGAAACCTTGCAACTCTTGTCTTTACTCTTTTGTGTACCCAGAGAAATAAATCCTCAGATGAAAGCTGTCTTGAAAGTATCTTCTTATAGAGGCTCGGGCAGCTTTTCCACTGTTTCTAAGGTCTTTGACAGCAGAATCCTCCACAAGAGGAATTGGGAAAGCAGTCTCTTCTCAGGTGTGTTTCTGGGAGCCTGAGCCTCAGGAGGAAAAGATCAGATCCTGCTCAGACCCAGCCAATCTGGAAATCTGTGAACCTTCAGTGCAGTGTATTCTACCCCAAGCTGGACTCCCCATTAGGAATTCTGGAATCAGTTTCTAAACAAATACCTATCCTTTAGTTTATTGCTAGTTAGTGAATTGTGTATTTGAAAAGCTCTTGTAGGATAGAAGTGGTTATTTTATTGCATAGAATATAATGAAACAGTTAAAAAAGAATACAGACAAAGATAGCACATGATTAAATTTGCAGAATTATTTCAATGCCAGGAGAGGTTAAGGAGACTGAGAGTCTTCGGCTGGAAGAAGAGATAACTGACATATAACAATATGAAAGAAATAAAGAAAATGCAGTGAGAGTGACCACTTCTTGTAACAGGCAGAGGGCATAAAGGGAGATTTAAAAAATAATATAAAATAAGCAGAAGAAGGATCTTTTTGTGGCTTATATTGTGACATCTTTTGTCCCAAGAAATTACAGAGACCAGGGGCAGATTTTTGTCTTGGGAATATAACCCTAGAGAAACCTTATTTCTATCTTCTGTTCAGCACAGACTGCTCACAGCCATTTCTATTTTCCTTGATATGAAATAGCAATGCCTGCTGGAAGTAGGCAGGAGTAGCCTGTGGTGACACATTGCATATTCTGTATTCCAAGAAGTGTTCAATTTATACATAAGTCAAGGTTAAGTACTTCTGAGGAAATCTGTACAGGTACTGTATATTTCTGTAAAAGGTAAGATGCTGATACCCTCAAGCTTTGTCATGAAGCCTCTTCTTTTTTTTCAAATAACACAATTTTGTTGAGATGGAATTTCTCTCCTTTTTTTTTTTTTTTTTGAGGGGGACAAGTTTCCCATTATTTATCAAGCCAGAACAAGCACAATTCCAAAGGAGAAATCTTTACATTGCAATTCAGAAGGCCTGCCCGTGAAACATTATGAGCACTGTGATTATGAACATCATAAACTCCAGGGTTCATTTAATTACCCATGGATTTCTTCAACGTTGAGACATCTGACCAAATTACTCCGAGTTTCTTTTTCGAGTCCGTGGGGGACTAGTCAATAAACTCAACGGAATTGAGGTCTGAGGAGTTTATCTCATCCTAAAATAAACACATTTGTCCAAATTAGTCACATTAAACTCTATTGACTGTATTGATTAGGCTACATTGACTATTGTGGATGGCTAAACAGCCAGCTCAGCTGTAGAGAGATATATTTTATACTCAAGAAACAGATGAAACAGCTCCTATCCCCAAATTCCCTATTGCAGTCAGCCATCACACAGAGATATTTCCAATAGTTTTGTTTAACAGCAGAAATTGATTGTTTATCGCCATGGATTTCAAGTACTTTGCGTAGCTGAGCCTCAAGACAAGTCTGGGCTTAGTATCATACAAAGGAAATTAATAAATTCTGCCCTGGAATAGCCAGTTCCTGCATAAAGCTGATACTGCATACTTTTGTATTCTGTCTTTTATGGCCTTATGAAATAGAAAATGTGACAGGATTTAGCACTGAAAGTCAAAATGAACAGCACAAAAAGCCCAAACAATAATTTTAAAGAAAAAACAAAACCTTTAGGACTATGCATATAATTCACTTAAGAAAATATTGCAATTAATAGTGGATTTTTTTAATAAGAATGAAGGAAATGAACAACAGTTTTCTGGGGTCATCAGAAAACTGCAAGTCAGCAGAATCTCTCACTTGCTTCAGGTTTCAACAATCCCTATGTATCCTTTCTCTCACCAGAGATGAGAAAGTGTTGGACTGCTTATCAGCTACAGTAAACTAGGGTTTCCATCTATTAATTATGGCTGTTGCTCATAATACACAGATGCATTTTACTTTTATCCATTTGTTGTGGTTTTAAGCCCATCTGGAGATGAAACACCACACAGCCACTCGCTCAATCACCATTCTCTTCCTCGCCACCCAAGTGGTTTGTGGAGGAGAGTTGAAGCAAAGCTTGTATGTTGAGATTAGTACAGTTTAACAATTGAAAATAAATTAGAATACAATAATAGTGGTAAACACTACTACTACTATTACTACTAATATAAAAGAGAAAAAAACCCAAGTGATGCACAATCCTATTGTTCACCACAGTTCCTCTGAACAAACCTCTAAGAACTGCCTTCATATGCCAGAGAAACACCTCAAAGTATTTTTAAAATTACGATGACATAAAACTTCTGTGGCAGCTGGTGTTTAATTTTATAGTTCTTTCAGTGACAAGAAAGATATATTGTTATTTAGAAATAGATTGGTCACTATACATTTAAATGAATGTTGTTTTTTCTAATTATATCATCCAAATATACAGAGTCCAGAAAATTTTACTAGACAAATTCTAAACCTAAATAAATTTTGTTATACATGCGATGGTCTTCTTATATTTATAAGAATCTCACCTTCTTTTGGCAAGAAGGTGAAAGTTGTCCTTTTTATGACATAGTTTTCTGGATTAGAAAAATTGCACCAAAAATAAACCTGGTTCCTCAGAAGTTTTTTGTTCTCCTTGCAATAATTTTTCTAAGAGCAGGGCAAAGGCTTTGTACAGAAAACCTAACCTAGGCCTTCAATTCTCAGAGGTGGTTGTTTCTCATTTTAACTTAATTTCAAAATCTCACAAAACATGTCTTAATTCCTCAGCTCTCCTCTCCTTTGGTAGCCCAGGAAGATGATTAGCCATTTGTTTTGTTTCCACCTTGATGATATTTGCACTCTGGCCTGTGCAGTAAACTCCAGGAACAAAGTCTGAGATTTGATTTTTCCTCCGTGCCAAGTTGGTTAAATCTTCATATGTCTCACTGTTAGAAAGAACAAAATTTTGTCCCATTCACTTGTTGCAGGGTAATTCAGTGAGTATTTAATTCCAAGTCCCTGATAACCAACTCTTAATGCTTCTTGACGTACATGTTCCTCAGCTCCACAATTAATGTGTGAGTTTTCTTTAGCCATATCACTAATTGCTGAGATCTGCCAATGGAAAGATAACTCTTCACTATAATTATTAATTTTTCTGTAACTCTTCACTATAATTATTAATTTTTCTGTAAGTTGCCACTTCAGCAGTGGAATTCACTTGACATTTATTCATTTCCTGTTCCTCAAATTATTAAAATATTTGCTCATACAAATAGGACATGTGTTTTCTCTAACAGAAAATTTGCCAAACCAGTGGTTTTAAAGATTACCTTAAACCACAGACAAGCCCTGGAGTGCTCACTGCACATCATTTAGAGAGACATTAGGATAAATTTTTTTTCCATTAGTAAACTCAGGGCATTTGTGTGAATACTCTCCTAACCTCAGTGTGAAATTTAATGTTGTTGAGCTGTAAGATGAAGTATCATAAGTTATTCAAATTTGACATTTATAAGAATACCATAACACCCAATTCTTTGTCTTTTAAATGACCCATCCTCACTGCCCATGAGTCAGTCAAATCTTCTGATGCGTCTTCTATGACCATTTATCCTTCTTCAATGACTGAACAATCCAGGGGACGTTAGAGCCAATAGCTGGTTATTAAGGACTATAATTTAATACTAAAAACAGTGCCAGTGGGAATGCCATAAACTTCTCAAGGTGACTATGAAACAGGTCCCATGGGGTGTTTATTAAAAGAAATTTCAGGGTGAATATATTACACAACTGTTTGATTTTGCTTTTGGCATAAATATAAGGAAATATGCTTAGAGTTTTGAGGTCTTGAATTATTAGGAAATCATGATTTGATGGAAATAAATATAAACTGTTCTACAAATAGCAATTAATTAATACATGGAGATATAAATTATTGGAATGCTAGAGAGAAATTCAGAAACCTAAATTCTCTCTTCAATTTGAGTTCTGTAATATCACAAATCAAATATGTCCTGTCCTTCCTATCACAAATATTTTCTACTAAATGTTTGATTTTGTGGAAATTATTTAACTTGTGTCTTTCTTCATGTACCACCCTGTAAAGATTGCCTTGAGAAATATCTCTGTGTAGAGAACCTAACACGTCCACTCTTGAGATGGCACTCAACAGAGCTATTTGGATTTTTTTTCCCCATTTTCTCATCTACCACAATTTAGTCTTGTCAAGCCACTTATTACCCTTTTTTTTTTTCATGTTCCCTTCCTTTTCTAACAACACAGCACTTCCAAGAGCTGAGAGCAGTCCCTGTCCAGTTTTTGCAGAATCATCCTGGCAGGCATAATGTTAAATTGATGTTGCACCTACCTGTCTTGTAAATGGCTTAGCAGAACATAAAGATCCAGCAACACAATTTAGGGGAAAACAAACAAATAAACACAAAGCAACAACACCACCACCAAAAGAAAAAACAAATGAAAACCAAACCAACAAAAAATACCAACCAAAAACCAAAACAAACAAAAACAAAACCAAAAACAAACATAAAAACCCCAAAACAAACAAACAAAAAAAATCCAACCCCCCAAAAAAAGAAAGCAAAAGGGAAAATTCTGTCTTTCTGAACATAAGAAAAATGGGAACCAGTAGCTGTGTCTTCATGAACTACTAAGTGAAAATTACCCATTGTATTTATAGTCACAGTTGTCATACTGTTTTTACCTAACATGCATCTTTGCAAAGTCATGTGTGAAACATGGACTATGGAAAGAAATATGGTTAAAAACATCCTCTGCTTATATTAATATTCAGGACCAATCCACCTTCCAGTGCAGTACACTCTCTACTCAAAGACATTCCACTTCCCCTCTCTCTAATTTTCATGGGCAGTCTTTATCTGTCCATCTGCAATGCATTTCTGCTCCATTAAGTTATTATAATACACAGCCATAAAGATAATGCAACTGTAAATTATTGCATTAACATTCTAGTCATCAACACATAAACTCAGACTGAACAAAAGACAGAAGCTATTTTACCTGATAATGTGTCGTTTCAGAAACAGAATACTCTCTTTCAAAATGGTCGAAAAAACACTCAAAATGGCAATTAATACTGTTCAGAAATACCATTCTGACATGTTTTGCTTTCGTATTTGTTCAAATGTATCTCAACACTCAAACTGAAGGGAAAAAAATGAAGAATAGAATAGAATAGAATAGAATAGAATAGAATAGAATAGAATAGAATAGAATAGAATAGAATAGAATAGAATAGAATAGAATAGAATAGAATAGAATAGAATAGAATAGAATAGAATAGAATAGAATAGAATAGAATAGAATAGAATAGTTCTTTGGGAAGGAACCTAAAACAATTATCTAGTCCAACTGACTGACCAGTTCAGGGCTGACCAAAAGATGAATCATTGTCCTTGCCTCCCACCATTGACAAGTCAGAGGCATTGATCACCTCTCTAGGAAGACTCTCCCAGTTTTTAACCCAATCTCACAGCAAAGAATTGTTTATACCAAGTCTGAACCTCTCCTAATGCAGCTTTGAATTCCTATACAAAATTAAGAGAAATACTTTTTAAAGTGCTAATTGAAACCCAGATACTGAAAGAAGGATGCTGCGAAACATGTGGCAGGAGGGGGGAAAGTAATTATCACTTGAATTCATAAAACCTGTAAGATTAATAATTTTATTATATCACCATTCCAAACAGTAAAAAAAAACTTTAAAAATTACAAACAAGTTAAACTATTTGTCAGTGTCGGTTAGAGGTTTTTCTTTCATCAGTTATCAGTATCAAACACCCCAGGAATATCACAAGCACACTAAGTTTTCACTAGATGGATCAACCCCACTTCCAGCAATTATCAGCTTAGAGATGCCTTGAACCAGAAATTACCTCGAATTGACTTTTTTTCAAAGCCATTTAACATGGTCCTAATGGAACAAGCTAGGCATGCCTTGTAATTTTTTCTCAATATTTATAAGCATTTCAATCTTAGAAGAGATTGGGTAACAGTTCTATAGGAAATTGTGAGCAGAAGTCCAAAGAACCATTTTCAGATGGCAAAAACTACCTCTAAATGTTAACAGCAGCAACAGTACTTGTGTTCATACAAGAATCAAAGCATCTTGCTTTGAGAACAAATCTTGCAAATGCAAAATTAAAGGGGCTGTGGCTCAGTAAGAGTTGGTGGTATGGACCCTGGGATTTCTTCAAAAGTTACTACAGTCTTCTTTTCACTGAAGAAATGAAACTGGGCTAGTAGAAGCTCTATGAAAGAAGAAACCAGAATTTCTTTTAGATAAATATTTTAAAAGTTGTTTGTCTTTTGGAAATGTAAATAAATTAGCTTGCTACTTAAACTTATTTATTTCAGAACTAAATATTTCCATGGCAGACTTGCAAGGGCAAAAAACTCCAAAAATAAGATCATATGACAAGAAGAAAGGACAAAGTAGCCCCTCTCTTTGGTGGTGCTTCTGATCCCTTCACAGTGATGGAAGTTCTTAGGTGTCAGGCACATTTCCTGGGCAGACTGAGACCCAGGGATACAAACTGGACCTTATTTAGTCAGGTGATGTGGGATGGTACCTCCAAACTCCAGGCAGGGATAGGCAGTGTGCACTTTTTTTTTCCAAATGAAGCACACAAAAAACAAGCTAATTCTTTAATAAGTCCCATTTCATTCTCTTTTCCACAGGTTTCAGGACACTACAGTTAGAAGCTATTTATTTAATCTCTGGGGGAGAGAGAGAGAGCAGGAAGACTAACCAACAGAACATTCTTTCTTGTCCTTGGAACATTAGAATAAGAATAAGCAAAGCAGCATTTATATCATCCCTCCTTTATATGAATGAGTGATCCATCACATCATTGCCTCTTTTAGGTATGAGAGTTTTAAAAACCTTTGTGCAGCAGAGGAATAAATGTACAAATAAGTGATGTAACTGGTCAATAGACAAGTCTTATATTGGATCTCTCTTCCCACAGTGATCATCGAGAGTGGTGCTCATCACCTTTAGTTCAAACTTGTGGCCAATGGCCAAAACCCCTACCAGTCTTCTTAGGAAAAAGTCAACCAGAGCATTATCCATGGAGACTTAGTGCAGTTATCAGAGTGCACAGTAAATGAAAAGTGTTAATGGTATCAATGGCTTAATCCTAAGGTGCTTTAATCACAGACCTTTTTTTGTGTAGATAACACACTAATGCACATGTAGTAACCACCCACCAGAGAGCTAAAGCAGTAAATCTTTCCAAAAGCAACAGGGTTTTTACCAGCTCGCAGGAGGTGTGACTGAGGGTAAAGTTTCCAGAGTCCATGGAAAAAATGTACCTGCAGCAGTTCAAAATAAAGGAAACAAACAAAAAAATCTGAGCATTTTTTTATTTTCAGGGTCAAGACCATGAAAGTTGAATCTATAACCTTAGAACAGACTTTTATGTTTCTTATTAAAAACTTCATATGTCTGGAATCAGTGTCCTTCCCTGCAAGTATCTTCAACACCCAGAATTCACAACAAGGAAACCTCTCTTCTCTTTGAGTTTTCTTTTTTTTTTCCTTAAATGAAGTTTAAAAAAAAAAATCTCCTTTTTTAATACTGATTCATAAAGTGATACATTCTCAAACATTCATGGAAGCCTGGAGAGACTGATATCCAGAAGTGTTGTGGTAGGTTGGCCATTATCACGTCATAAAACCTAATAAGAGGACAAATATTGAATCATTGTCTCATGATGCTGCAGGTATCATTTCATATATTTATTTTCACATAAGAGAAGGTTTCTTCATGTAACAAAATCACAGGTGTGTGGTCAGAACCTGTTTCTATCAAGGAGCCATCAGTCAATGACCAGGCAAGGTAGAAAAGCAAGGACATTTGCTTCTAAGTTTAATCATTTTTTAACAGTAGCAAAAACATGTAGTTGTTGCAATTTTATTTAGAAATAATAAGGCTTCAACATGTTATTGTGAGCATTGTGCAGAGAATACAGAAATATGCATTGTGCTTGTACTTATGTCAGAAGAACTTTAAATCAGTGCAACTAGCACTGTTCATCCCATGAATTTGAGCTTCCAGTCTCTTTACTCAAGTCCTTTTCTCTAGACAGAAATTTTGAGTCATAACACGTAGCAGCCATCCTTATTTAATCTTAAAACTACCTGTTTTAAGATCCATCTCCTCTAAGAGATATTTCCCCTTATTTTCATGCCATTTACATTAAAACATCTGGCATAATCAGTGGTGCTGGCTGACCAGAATGTGACACTTTTAGGAGAATCTTTTCGTATTAATATTGAAAGTCTCAGAACTATTTTAATTCTAGAAGGAAACAAGTAATATTCAAACAAAAAATATCCTTATTCATAAGACTTTGGTCTGCATGATACTAGAATACCTCTGCCAAAAAAATAAAGAAGAAACTAAAATTTATTGAGGACAAAAGCAAGCACAAGAAGACGGGGCGGGGGGGGACTTTAGGAAACAAAGGGGCAGAGTTGATGCCAGAGGTAGTTCTCAGATCTCAGCCACCTTCATACAAAGTAATTAGGTTATTTTTATGAGTCAGACTACACTATCTGAAAGAGAAATTTAAAGAGAATTAGAATAACTCTTGTTTCCAGAACTCTGGCTGTACTATAGACCAAACTACATGAATCTTTATATGCTTCTGTTTGAACTGTACACAGTTGTCACTGCAGGTTTGCATTTCAGAACCAAAATACAGTGCAATATTAAGCAATGCTTTAGAAGAATAGGTTTCCCACTACATGAAGGTCAAGAAAGCAACATTACAGTGACATGAAATCATTCTTTTGCTTTTCTACCATAGCTGCTCATAACACAAATTCTAGCTCTGAGCTGTGCTAGGAAATATTTCCTTTTCTCTTTACCCTCTTTTCTTTCTTTTATATTTCATTATTCTGCTACAGAAGCATACAATCAGTCCCTCATTATTTCAGGACAACAGTTACTCTCTAATTGTTTCACGTCTGATGAGCATTTCAATGATGGATGACCTGCCTCACTCTACAGAGTTTTATAGCTGAAAAATAGATTCAGGGTTAGGAGAAAGTAATCCACAGTCTGCTATACACCATCTATTAAAACCCTAAGTCTTTTGTTTTATCTTTCTGTTATTGTTAATTCCATATATTCTTTACAAAACTAGTGAGCAGACATGTACTCTTCTCTCATTTACTTTCCAACATAAGTGTAACTCCTCTGCTGTTTTCCAAGATATGATGGTTATATGGGAAGACTCAAGTGTCAACATTAATCACCCACTTGATTCTAGGGAAGAGCAGATTCAAAATTTTGAAGGGTCTGATGTAGTGCTTTTTTTCTCCGGACCTAGATTTTCCATTTAGATAAAATGGTGAAAAAATCCTGGGATTAAAATTGAATAATAACAATAATAATTTTTTAAAATCTAATGCTTTTACTAGCTTTGTCCTCTTGAAAGTGAAGTGAGTTACTTGAACTGTCCAGCAAAAACTGGTGGAGTACCACTGTTTTATCATGAAGGTACCAATATCTGTGAGCCAAACACCAGTCTTTGAGGATTTATAACAATTCATGCTATTTTTAAAGGTTTTGGCAAATTTTCCTGTTGTGCTGGTTCTGACTGACCTACAGTTAATTTTCTTCTCAGTAGTTAGTATGGGGCTGTGTTTTGGATTTGTGACCAAAACAGTGTTGATAACACAGCAATGTTTTCATTACTGCTAATCACAGCTCACACAGAGCCAAGGTGTGGAGGGAGGAGGCTAGGGGAAAAAGAGGAGGTGGGAGTGGCAGCTGACCCCAAGTGACCTAAGGAATATTCCAGACCATACTGAGTCATTTTCAGCATATAAAGGTGGGGGAAGGAGAAAGGGAGGACATTTGGAATGATTTAATTTTTCTCTCCCTATCACCCTTAAGTGTGATGGTATCCTGCTCCCCTGGAGTTGGCTGAACACCTACCCAGCCATTGGAAGGGGTGAATTCATTCCTTTTCTTGCTTTGCTTGTGTGCTTGGATTCTGCTTTACCAGTTAAACTGTCCTTATCTCAACCCACAAGTTTTCTCACTTTTGCCCTTCTGATTCTCTCCCCCATCCCACCCAGGGGCAGTGAGTGAGCAGCTGTGTGGGGCTTGGTCACTGCTGGGAGTTATGGTTTGACATTTGTCCATCCCCTTTTATCTTACCCTAAAATCTTGATTTTACTTCCTCTGCAATTCTGTTTTACCTCTAAGCTTCACTTTTTTGGAAACTTACATGCAGAAGTTGTTGATTAGTGCCAGATTTGTAAGTATCTTCACCATCCTCTGAATGTACTTTGGAAATAAGCACCTCTTTGGTATTTACGTTAAGTTCCTATTCCTTTTCCTTTTAATACATCCTATAAATTTTGAGACAATATGCTAGTTAGGTCCCCCTACCCCCAAAAAAAATTCGTGAAATTTTTACTCTACAGATCTTTTACAACTTTTTACTTCATAAATCTTACTCTTGACTTTAAGAATTTGTTTCCAACATAGTCAGAGAAAATCCAGTTTTTATAAAACTACTGCTTTCTTTTCTCTCAAATCTTTACAAATGATCATTCCAGCTGCAGTACCAGAAGGCAAAAACTAGCAAAGGTGAGAAGAAAGTCAGTAAGTATAACTAATATGTTTTTACATAACAACCGGTGCTGTGTTTTTTCTCACCACTCTGACACATCCGAAGCCTTAAACTGTGCTTTCAGACTATGTCTTATTATTTGTCATGCCAATTATTAGTCTACTGTTGGTGCTATCACAGTAGGATAAAATAGTAGCAATTTTCTGAGCATGGTTATAGGTTCTAACAGGAAAATATGTTGCTTTGCAATAGTGTTGAAAGAACTGGATGGGCCTTTTTGAGGCCAGTGCTTACTGATATAAGAATTACAATGTATTAATTTATTATTTGTGACTGAACAAAAGCATTTAATCAGCTTTTTTATAGGAGAAAATAAAGACATATGATCAACCACCTCCTTGAGGGTCGAATGCCTTGGCAATCAGTTGTGATATCCAGTTTCACCTCCTTAGTATCCCAAATTGCATTTGTACTTTAAAAATGCATTTTCCAGCATCTTGCCATCATATTTTCACATCTGAGCATCTGCCAGACTTTACAAAATGCCATCTCTCCTACCTTCAAGTAAACAAGTGGTTTTATTTCTATAAAAACTAGAGAGTAAGAATGGATGATACATATCCAGAATTTATATTTGCTTTCTGGATGTAAGAAACTGTGAGCATCCTTGTGCTGTCACACAGAAGTAGACACACAGTTGGTTTATAGCTGGTTTACTACCTGATAAATCTCATTTCAACTCCTTTTTATTTGCTCTGGTTGCTTACACCATTTGCATTCTAACTTAGTAGGTTTAGATTTGGTATTGGGAACAAAATTCTTCCCTGTGACGGTGGTGAAGCACTGGAAGAGTTTGCCCAGAGAAGCTGTGGATGTCCCAACCATGGAAGTGTTCAAGGCCAGGTTGGATGTGGCTTGGAGCATCCTGGGACAGTGGGAGGAGTCCCTGACCATGGCAGGGGATTGGAACAAGATGGTTTTGAAGGTCCTATCCAACCCAAGCCGTTCTACAACTCTATGAACTTACAGGATTAAAACTGCCTCCTAATTTTGGAAGCCAGTAGAACTATCTTTCAAAGTCCAAAATCCTCTAAGAAGTTGGAACACACTGGAAGCTAACAAAACGTGTTTAATTCCAGTTTTCACTTACTAATCAGTAGAGTTTTAAAGAAATAACACAAAAACCTTGAAATTTATTTTAAGAAATCCCTATTACAATGGAGTTTCTGATGAAAGAAAAATGTGGAAGAATTCTGGTGAGGAAATTAAGAAAAAAAATACATTAAAGTATCTTAAATACTCCTGTCTTTATTTTTTTAAATAAACAAAATACCTTCTCATAAAAAGGCAAGATGTAATGGATTTCTGACTGAAGAAAATTTAAGGAGGGAGCAAGACTAGAAATTAATTGCTTATTTAACACAGTATGCAGTATAAAAAATTACCTGTCTCCTATTAGCAAGGGCTGTTGCACCATTTATGTTTGACAAATAAATCAAGTACAGAAGAAAAATCTTTTAAAAAATCAAAATCTCATAAATAAAAAAATCTCATGCTCCTGTTTGCATGAAAGCAAAGATTATAAAAAAAATCTAATAAATATGAACTAAAAATATAGAAGAAAAAACACCAAACAATCCAGTAGTAAAATGCAGGGTACTCTCTATATGCAACAAACAGGTTTATTTTGCTCCAAAGTGATCAGAATAATAAATGGAAAGATTTATCCTGCAAAGGAATGGCATAATCATAGAAAGTGTCAACAGTGTGAGATTCTAAGATAGCCCTGATGGAATAAATATATCATTGTCACAAGAGAATTTTTAATTTTTGACATATTCCTCAAATGTCAGGATGAGAAGTAGATGATGGTTTTATCTTAGCAGCCCAGTCTCCAACTTTTTTATTATTCATATGTGGTTTACAAGTCAACAGAGTATTTTTTGAATTTGTAGGAACTCAGACACCAATTAATGACCTGATGGTACACTCCTAACGCACTCTTTCAAGCCAATTAGTTCTCACATTTATTGCAATTCTATATTACAATGTGAAAAGTTGATTTTGTTGGAATTAGGAGGTCCAGAAATTAAGTATGTCATCTGTAAAATATCTATTAACAATAACAAAGTTGATGGCCTTGGTAAATAAAAGTGAAGGCACAGAAAATAAGTTTTATTACAACTTTGTTCAAGGTGAAAACTTCAAGCCTCATTTTACTGTATTTTCATGTCTCCGTGGCAAAAATAAACATGAATGAAATGCCACATGAACATGATGGAAATGAAATGAAAGTTCGCACAATTACCCTTGTGTTTGGATGTATTCATAAACAGTGGCACCTGACAGTAATATTATTTGCATAGACAAAATAAGACTGGTATTATTACAATTAATAGACTTTAAACCGGTAAAGAACTCGGCATGAGGTTTAGTTTACAAACCGGGGAGCCTAATAGACTTAAAGATATTTTTTTGTGGCTAGAGTAAACACAAAAGAAGACTGAATTTGGCAGGAATTGGTCTGAGCTTTGCTGCAGGTAGAAATGCAAATATCAATTTAAATTTCAGGTCAAAGAACATGGTCCAAGGTTAAGCAGCTTCCCAGCAGGGACTGCCATTGAGTTTTAAACAACCAAAATTTCCTAAAACTTGTTGTAGAGTCTGAAATTATCTTTTCAGCTTCAATTCCTGGGTTCTGTAGGCACTTTTGAAAGCAAAAGTATTTCACAAATAGAGCTTCAATCAAAAGGCACTGTATTGCTACTGTGCAGAAAAAATCCTCCAATTTATGTGAGCCATTTTTTAAATGGACGTACTTAAGCATCCACAATTTTTGTTTGCAGGGGAGGACTCAGATAGCTCCTTCCAATCACTAGACATTGATCTGTGTGAAGTACAGAATTTGTTAGGATCTCTTTACCAGTGCAGAAGTACAGTTATTTCCAGAGTCATACTTTTCACTACAAATTGATTTTGTCTCTGCAGTTCCAGCATTTTTTAATTGATAAAACTGTCTAAAATCCCCAAATCAGTATTCAGGTCCACACTTACAGTAAGGTGTGATGAATTTGGTCCTTAATGTGTAAATTGAAACTTAGATCTTTAGAGAGGCTGGAGTCTCATGGCTCCACACTATTCAGAGGCTGAGTACCAACCATTTAAGATGGTGGCACCGATATCATCCTTATGCCTCTACCAAGAGCAGAAGGAATGGATTTTCAAATAGATGAAAAAAAAAAATTATCAATCTATGAACAAATTATTTTTTCTCTGATTTGTTATTTTTAAATTACTCACCACAGATATTCTGAGTTGGACAGGATCCATCAAGTCCACCAGTTAAGTGATTGGCCCATATGGGAATAGAACCCATGACCTTGGAATTATTATACCAGCTTCATAGTATGTTCATAAAAATTAAGAGATCTATGTTGCATTAGCTATGATGAGAATTTTTTTAAGAATAGAGTTGGGAGGAAGAATATTAAAATAGACTTGTATCGCAGCCAGGCACAGTTACAAGGTAAATCCCCCTCTTATCAATGCAGTTATGGAAGAGATAGTAAAGATGTTCTGCCTTGGCTTCAGAGTATGAGACTCCTCCCATCCAGTTCACAAAATTGGCTTAGTGACAACATCAAAAACCATTTTTCTCTATATCTCTACCAAACCAGGACCTCATTCCTACATTCTGAATCTTAAAACTGACCCCCGCTGGTTAGTGCAGGTATTATGGCATTCTCATATTTGTTTCCTCACACATAAAAACTATCAAAAATCCCCTGTTTTCTCTAACTGGTGAGGAGGAATTATTGTTTCGTCCTGGAAAACTCATATCACAGTTTCTTTTCTTCTTTTAAGATCAAAAGGAAATTTAAGTTGCCACAAATGAGCATATCAAGATTTCTTTGTCATAAGTGAGGAAGACATCTATGTGGAAAAACTCTATGAATGTGTTTATTTAGAGACAGCTCGCAGTGAGGCACTGAAACATGCACAAAGGCACGATGTTTAACAGCCAAATATCTATAGTTTAAGTGAAAGTGAAGAAATAAAACCTATGAAGGAATTTAAGTAGGTGGAATTTAATTAACCTGAACTGGAATTTAGCCAGGGCAGCAAGGTTAACACCTCTACTGATCCCATATTTTTGCAATCAGTTACTTTTGCAACCTTGTATTTCTCAACCTGTATTTCTCAAGTGAAATCTGAGGCAAAGCAGTTAGAGGTGAGTATTGTTGTTGCCAATATGATACACTAAACTAATATTCTTTTTACTACTTGCCTGTGCTCTTGATTGCTGTGCAGTCTTCCAATGAAGTTTGGAAATTAATTTCTCAGGCACAGAAACAGTGACTGGTATTTATCAATTTTAGATATATATCTTCTAATCAACCCAGGTGGAAAATTGGGTGAAATGCAAGAATTCATTGAGCAATCAGATGTTATGTCTCTGCTGAGCTGTCCTAGGTCAAGAAATTGCACAAAACCCCCTTATTTTGTTAATATAAACAAACATTAAGTAAACAAACATAAAAATATGTTATTGCATAAACAGCAAATAATATTATCTTTAGCAAATCACAAAACAAGCAGTCGATGACTTTTTTTTTAATAATGACAGCAAGGAAAATTTGAGGCCTGTATATTTTAACATTTTACTCAGGCCAGAAAAATTAATACAATTTAAACATTAATAAAAGGAGTTGCAATTTCTGACAATTTTCTGGTGAAAGAAGAAAGTTTTGTGTATATAGTCAGAGCTTCAGAGCTGACCAAACATTACCAGGGGCGTTTATAAAGGAGTGTTTTGTAAAAATATCTCCCAAAAGACCTAATTTGGAGAGAGAGAAAAGACAACCTGGACCTCAGAGGCAGATGCTTTCATAGACCTGAAGGACCTGGAGTATCCCTCAATAAAGGAGGAGGGACATGGGCCTCTGACACAATGACAAAGTGACCTTTCCAGCCAGTGTCCAACAGCTCACCGGAATCCTGAGGAAGGGAATGGCGATGGCTTTCCCTATTTTGGAACCCAAGCAGAGACTGTAAGAAGTTATACTCTCTAGGAATTTGAAGTTCACCTTCTCTGCTTAACCTTCTATTTTTTATTTATTTATTTTTTTAATTTTAAATGGCTATTAGAAAAGACAAAAGCATCCCACTCAAAAGAACACAGATAATTAAAACCAATAAGTAAACTTTCAGAAATAATGTCTTGAGATTATTTTCTTCATTAAAAAAAACCTGCTGTTATAGTTAAATACACTCCACTCATAGACATGTAGAAAATATAAGCTTTTTTTTTTCCTTTTTACAAAAAAAGGAGAGCAAAATAGCTTCAGTGTTTTGAAATAATTTGAGATAATTAAATTGGAACATTGGGGGTGTAAAAATTTTAAATTGGGATTATCCCTAACTTCTCATCATTAAAGTATGTCTGCATTCAAAGTCAACCACGAATTAAAAGTTAAATTAAGCTTCAAATGGTATGGTTTAAGTGGCACTGATCCTCCTGGGTGCAGGAGAATACCCTATTCCCTTACAGCTGACTACATGAATTCCCAATGTCTTTTTCAGAATCATCTCCCATTATATATTTTTTTTCTAAATCACATCAAATCTCCTTTTTATTGTTGTTAATTTTTACCTATTTCTGACTGAAAGCAAATGTCAAATATTATGACTTTTTTGAAAAACGATTGTTTCAGATTTTGACCACTTCCATGGACATCCAATCAGTTATTCATTTCGGGTTTTCCCCCAGCTTGTTATTGTTGTCACTAATGACCTCTATTAAAATTAGTTCAGAAATATATTAGCAACTAGAATCAAATAGTTCATATTTATTTTAGTAATATGACCATAATGTTAGATCTTTATCACAATGGTAGGAACAAAGGAGATGAAATCTAAAATGTATTATTCCTGAAAATGAAAAAATAAATTAGTAATGAACAGAAGGAAACTTATTAGAGAAGAATTTAGGATTTTCTTCTCCATGATTTTGAAATGAAAGGCAGCTATCTAGGGACCAGAAGTTATATTGCACAGAATAACTGCCTGATTTCTGCCTCATTAAAAATCAAATTGCATAAATCTATTATTATTAGTAATAATGCCGATCAATTAAAATACAATTGCCTCACCAGGACCTGATTGCAGTAGTATCATACAAGACAAAATTAGAGCTCAAGTGGCTCTTTAAATCCCAGGCCCGGAACAAACTCTATGTTTTGAAGCCTGAATAATGATTACCAGTAGAATATATTGCTAGGAAAGGTCCCTGTCACAAGAAAACACTGTGGCAAAAAGCACTAATTGATATCTCTGATAGCTGTGTGAGCAGAAGTGTCAAGGACTGATCACACATGGACCTTTTAAAATCTCTACCCTATGAGGATCAGACATCTGTGATGTACAAAAATAGAGCTGATGGCTTCAAAGTGCAGGAGCACAGAACAGTATCGCTATCTGAAAACTAACAGCAAAATGCTGTCACATTCCCAAAGGAGAGGAATTCGCTAACACAGATATTTTATCCTCATCGAATAAGAGTTCACCCTACAAGGATTTAAATTCACCTGATGGTATAAATACCTAAAACTGATTATCAGAATGAAGAAAAAGAGCAACATCTTACCCTCAAGGAATCCTATCAAATTACATTTATGACCATTTCCTCCAGAACAATTATTGTAAGCACATGACTGGTGACCTGAGCTAGCACTGCATCATCTGAACCCCAAAATGAGAAGAATTTGTATTAATTCTTTCACAGTTAAGCTACAATGAAAGTCCACTTCACTAAATCTTCTTTTAGTCATTGTCATTGCCTTACTAATTAATACTTGAATAGTTGGTAGGTCCATGTCTTCACTCAGTGTACACCTTCGTGCCTTTGAATTGCTGAGGGCATTACACAAATGTGCCATGTTTGGGAATTCCAGAGCCATCCATCATGATCCAAGTGAGATATCCTCACTCTCTGAAAGAATAGCAAGCATGATTTAAGGACATCATGGCAGAGTTCAGGGACTGCACAAAAAACAGGCAGAATTTTAGCCTCCTGCCCAATTGCTAGTGGATGACTGGAGACAAAAGTGAAAATTTGCCTCTGATTTGCCATCATTTTGTGTATAACTCAGCCAAGCCTGCAGCAAGCCTGCCTGGAGAGTCGTAGCTCTCTGTAGCATGCAGATCCCTCCCTCTTCTGCCCCAGGGCTGATCCATGGACAGCTGGACAGCCCTCCCAGCACCACCTTCCTCTTCATCACACACACCCCCGTACTCCCCTGTACACACACGACAGTCAGTCCCTCTCAGCTCAGTTACACCTCCTACACCCCACCTACCTCCAAGCAAGAAAAATGGTGTAAAACAAGAATTTCACTGTATCATTTCCCAATCCTACATCCTGTGCAGCACAAGAGGTTTCTTAGGATGAGGGAGGCCTTTCCTGGTTAAAGGAGTTGGAATCAATGACCCTCATTGTAAAAACAGACTGTCAGCCTTGCGTGTCAGCATGTACTTGATGCAGCTGTTTGTCAAGTAAACTCTGGTTAAATAGAGGTTTAAATAAATAGAACCTTTTAAGAGAATAGTGCATCTCAACCCTGATGCCAAAAGACCTTTTCTGTGTATAAATTTATATTTTGATTTCTGTTTAGTTAATGTATCTAAATGCTGACTACTGTACATAGTGTAGAGATTGCAGATACTGTACATAGATTATGTGACAAACATATTTAATTAAAATAAAAATACTTCCTTGTTGTACACAGTATGATGACATTAAGCATCCATCCTATTCAGTTCATACATATACAGTCACTCACCTTCCTTTAAATTGAATCGAAGTCCAGCTTTACTGTGATTTGTCACACCTTCACCTTTCAATTCACTATGAATTGTGGTGTATAGTATTGTCATTTGGAGATAATGACAAATATATTAATTTAACATCTAACTAATTTTTGAACACTTTCAGTCACAATTCAACAATTCATGGACATTAAGGAGAAAACCTGGGTATGAATGGATGTCTTCAAAGTTCTAAATCCCAGGGTGAATTCCCCAACTTCTGTTGCTCATAATGGTCTGTGAGGGTATAACCAATTGAATACAACAGTGATATTATCTCCAGACGTTTAAACTGGGGGAACACCACCAACTAAATGCTGAGAAAATCATTTTAGAAGCCCTTTGCAGAGAATCACAACCTGGACCATGAGTAAGTTGCTTAGATAAGGTACCTGTGGTGTTCGTCCAAGAATCCCATCTCAGATAGCCACACCAGACATGCTTATGAAAAACATCACCTACAGTAGGCACCAAATTTCTAGACAAAAAATGGGTAGTAGACTTGAGAAAACGATCACAAATCTACATTTTTCTTCAAAAGACAAACTACATCTGAAGGATTTTTGGAAAAGTTTTGATAACACACTCTTAGCTCTCCATTGTGTCAAGCAGTTTGTTGTGGCCTAAATCATCTGGGTTGTTAGGAGCTATTTGTGCCACTGCTTTTTTTGCTCAGCAGTTTTCATTTTTCTTTTAAATCTCAGATCAATGTAAGTAGCTATAAATTCCAAACCACTGGTAAGTCTGAAACTTATTTGTTTTTCTCTCAAGTGATATTTAAGCAAGTCAATAAATCCCAAAGAAAACTGACAATACAAAAAGTATTTTTTGTTGTGATCAAATAAATTCTTAATAACTGGCTTTTAAAAAATCTATCCCATTGACAATGCTGATTTAAATTTCCTTAGAGTCGAGTTTTAGATGAAATTGGACCATACTATAGCAGTATCAAGGAATGAGCTTGCCATCAAAAAATAATATAGAGGCTATACACTCTCTCTTTATATGACAGTCTAAAAGCTATTTAATTCAACACAGATCATGATATCCTGGCAGCAGATTTTTACCTAATTTTCTACACTGTTTGAAAATTGAGTACAAGATGGTGAATGTATGTAACGAGATTTCTGTAGTTTTGGAACAGAAACATCTCATGAAGTTCTAGCCACCTACACTCATGAGTCTAGATAAATAATATGGATGAGATCTAGAACCACAGATCTGGAACCCATCTTCACTTGGGAAAATAGTTTGTACATGCAATGTAGTGTAGGTTTCAATTTATCAAACATTTCTACAATTTAGTTATGTGGGCTTCTTTTACAGGCAATGGAAGGAAGTAAATCCTTCCGGGGCTGGTATAGCTCAGCCTAAATGTGTCAACTGCACCCTACTCTGTCATTCCTCTCTACAGATTTTAAAGACAGGTATTTTAATTTTGGCTGGAATAGAGCTAACTTTCTTCACATGGTGGTTCATATGATGCTTCGTTTTGGATTTGTGACAAAACAGTACGGCTTTTGATTTTACTGTGAGACTGTCCTTGATTTAACCTACAAGGTTTTTCACCTTTACCCTTCCAGTTCTCTCCCCCATCCTGGGGAGGAGTGAGTGAGGGGCTGTGTGGGGCTGAGCTGCCTGTTGGGGTTAACCCCCAACAGGTGGTTGGTTCACATACAAATATCTATACAGCTGACATTAGGAAATTGATCCTTTTGCCCAGACATAGACATCTTTTGGTACATAAAACACATTAGATAACCATATTTCAACATAGAATCTCTTTGTGAGATGCCATAGCTCATCTCAAAAAGTGCCTGTCCTTAGCTAAGTCCTTCCCCAGGTTCAAAAACTGCAATGAATGCCTTGTCATTGGCTCTTGCTTAGGTTTAAATCTTCACACTATTAAAAGTGTTATTGGATGGGACAATACAGAAAACAAAGACAGGGACAGTAACAAGAAAACAAGAAACTGATTTTTTTTTAAGCTAACAACTACAGTGGCAAATCACAGCTCATCACAGATTAAGTTCAGTTGTCAAATAAAGGCATCAAGAAGTAGCTGAAAGTTCCTGTGGTACTTGAACTGGTAGATATGAACTGGTAAGTACAAAATACGTAAAGTTTGACTTGCAGAAGACCACTGTACTACCAGAGCAAGTGCTAGAGACCAGGGTGTATCCCAGAACACGTCAAATGTCAGCAGACTCAAGGAATGCAGTCATTAATGTTTTAAAAAAAAGCTACTAAAAAAATGATGCCAAAGCAGTGAAGTTATGGATACCCGATCCCTGGAAGTGTTCAAGACCAGGCTGGATGGGGCTTGGAGACCTGGGTCTCATGGAATGTGACCCTACCTGTGTCAGGGGGGTTGGAACCAGATGGTCCTAAATGTCCCTTCCAAGCCAGGCCACGTTATGATTTCATTATTTCCATTTTAGGTAGCTTATTAATGCCCTCTTGCATGCATTACTGAGCTGTTGCAGGAGCCCAGCGAGATGATTAATGGCTCAAAACAACTAAAGTGTGTGTTTGGGGTGGAGCAGGGCAAGTTCTGCATAGGAGGGGGCAGTGTACTGCTGCACACCCCACCCACTGGACCCCCTGGTCCATCCCCAAAGTGGCTACCAAGCCACTGGCACACCGAAAACCCCACCTGGGAGTAGGGCCCCAGGACTTCACAGCAGATAAAACCCCATGACACGAGTGTGCCCAGTGACATGTCCCACTGCCCCAAACCTTACAGGAGCTGAGACCTCACTGGACCCAAGGCAGTAGCGACTGGTGTCCATTTCCTTTCCATTTCCTTTCCTTTCCATTTCCTTTCCTTTCCTTTCCTTTGCCTTTCCTTTCGTTTGCCTTGTCTTTTTCCCTTTTTAATTTACTTTTTCTTTTTTGGTCTTTTTTCTTTTCTAATACAGCAACGTGGGAACTCATACATTACATTTTGGTTAATTCCTGCCACAGAATTTGAAAGGGATTTAACTTCTCAGTTATGCACAAGTTATACAGTCACAGTAACAACACACACACAAGTGGCCATTATACTTAGGTATGTAGATATAAGTAATTACAAAATTTAATTACAAGGCATTACTTGTGTATCGATAGTTGTGGCAGCTCCTTTTTTATCTTATCTTGTAGGATTCAAGGAAATATTAATTGGATAAGAAAGGACGCTACTGGAGAGCAGAACAGCCTGAAGTGTGTAATGGATATTATTCTTACAGTGATAAAAGGAGCTAAGACACAGCTGTGGAGTCACTACCATGAAAACCTCACAAACCAAGGTCCGAGGGACACAGAAAAGAGAGCTGCAGAGAGTGCCTTGTCCAGCTTGCACAATGGATCGCTGCCAGGGGTGAGAACACAGCCTCTTCACTCAGCTCACTCTGCAAGCTCAGACGGGGTCAACATCCAGCGCAGATATCGAGCCTTAGCTACTCGAGGAACCTTCTACAGACACTGAAAAGAGACGGACACCGGGAGGGGTCAGTTTATCCAATCTGCCTTCAACATATTCCCTTATGGAATAAATCTCTTTGCAAAGTCTTCTTTTCCAGCAGCTTACATGGGGCACTTAACAAGCCTAGTTCCACACCTAAAATACTTTAGTGCAAAATTGCTATTGCAAAATGCATTGTTTACATAATTTTTCTTTTTTTCTTATCTCTTTTTTTTTTTTTCCTTTTTTTTTAATTTTTAATGAATGGTATAACAAACCTCCAAATATGACAGAGGAATACTGGAAAACATAGAATCTTTGTTAGCTGGGAATTCTGCCTTGTCTTGCAGTCATTAAAGAAAACAGCATGCTGAGATTTTCAGCACTCAGATGAAAAAGACATTCAAGGACCAAAGGGTGATTATGCCTGAGATAATGATGTGGAGGACGAGGGCATTAGCTAAATTCACATTCATGCTTTAATAATTGCTTAGATCATCCACTTCACAAGTGACTTGGAGTTAATAACAGCCAGGTCAGCTGATTAATAGCAGTGCTTTTAATTTTACCAGTGTTGTTCTTTGCCAACCCATTTTCATTCAAAGCAGCATCACCCGAGTGACATTGCTGTTCTTTATTGTCATTTTCCAAAATTTTATACAGATGAATAATTATTACAAAGGAAAGAAACAAGCTACAAAGGCATTAATAAGAAAAGCAATTTATTTATCCAAGAAACTGAAAATTTAAAAAGTGAAAAATAGGGATCTCTATACACAATGGGAAAATATTTCAAACAATCTATGAGGATTTTGTGGTTTTGATTTGGGGATTTTGTGGTGTTTTTTTCTTTTGTTTCCCTGAAGCTACATTTGTCATTTACAGCGTCCCCAACGCCGTATGTATTTTCATTCATGCAATACCCTCTCGTTTTCCCTCTGGCACACAAGTTCCTACCATGCTGCACAGAAAGACAATAGATTTACCAGCAGCATCGAATTTCCAAATAATTTCTGAAAGATATGCTGTGTCCTTGCACAGGAAAAGAACCTGTGATCCCACATGCACCCCCAGTAACTTGCCCCACTCTGCACGTCGGTGGAATTGAATGTCAGAATGCAAGGCAGGGAGTTATGAGAGTTCTCCAGGCTCTACCAGTAGAACTTTAAGAGGGCCTGAAATTTTCCATTCCAGGTGGGAAATGGGCTATTGGATCATATCCTTCATATTAAAAACCAAACAGTATTAACAACAAACTAACCAAAAAATACCTTTGCCTGATGCTTTTTATTTTTTTTTTCCTTAAGAAAAATTGAAAAGAAAGATATGGTAGGGTCTTCTGCATTGGAAAGACCTACTAATATTGCTTCAATAACTTCCAGAAAAAACCCCAATAAGTGCTGTGAAGAATAAAGTAGAATTAAAGAAAGAATAAGGGGGTTTTCTGGCCCTGTGTGTTAGAATAAATTGTGTGTTCTCCATCTATGAACTAGCCAGCATAGCAACAAGAAAATATTTTGTATATTAGAAAGGTGTAGAAAATATATTTAAAAATAGTATTAAATAATAATATTCAACGATTTATACAACTTTTCCCTTCTCCTGACTTTCTGACTACAGAGGTTTTTAATATAAAAATGTATTTTGAAACAGTTATTCACAGTTTCAAACACTACAAATTGATGTATAAATTGACTTTTTTCAGGAGAGTATAATTACATGGCAGGAAATCTTGTATAATTATATTATTCAATCCTGCTCAGCACATGGTTTTACAACAGATGTAATGTCAGCACAATCAGAATTACATCTTCTATTCTTAATTCTAAACATAATTATAACATTTTTTAGCTTTTAATAACAGTATAATGTGGTAATGCTGCTAGGTGACAATTCATACAACCAAAAGACTAATACAGTAGGACAGGAAGAGTTATGGGAAAAGACAATCTCTGAATGAATAAAACTTTTAGAGAAAAAAAACCAAAAAAAATTGTAATAAATTATAACTGCGTGTAGATTTTCATAACTGTGTGCTGGACTTTTCATGTGGAATAATAAGGCTGGCAACTGGACATGGCATGAGTGTGTGGGCAAGGTGAACTCTACTTCTGTGCCATGTTACAAGGGGGTGTTCTGGATTGTCCTTTCCTCATTGGAACAAAGATCCTGGTTTATGTTCCTCCTATGCAACATGAATCCAAAGGGAAAACATGTCACTAATCTGTGGATATGGAAAGCAATGGACCAGGTAAAAATAGTGATGGGGAGTAGGAAGGAAAAAAGATTTTTTTTAAAAATGGTGGTAAAGAGTAAAACCCTTTGACCCTCTGCATGTAGTCCTTCTCCATGATAACCACCTGTGTCCCCCTGCAACGTGGAAGGAAAGAACCTGTGCCCTTCAGAGTTCTCTGCCACCCTCATCACAATTTCCGCATCTCTATTTACTCCATCTGCTAACAGTTACCAGAGAAGGAGTGGTGACACTGAGCCCCCAGTGCCACCAGCATGGGGCTTGTGGGACTTACCCTAATCAGGAATGGAGATGAGGGGGTCTTATCTCAGATGGGATTTAAAAGGTGGTGGCATGGCCCCTGTGAGTGTTTCTTGGGAATTTTAGAACACACAAAATCCTATAAAAAGTAGAAGTAAAGATTTGTGTAGTGCAGTCAGGTGTTTAAAGCAAAACCTAAGGACATGATATTTTGTCTGTAATTCTTCAGGCTTTTAGTGATTCTGAATTGAATATAATAACAATTCAACCTCCAGAGTATCATGGATCTTTTATTTACTTGCATCATTTTTTCTTTTCTTTTTAAGGTGCCTAATTTTCTATTTAATAATAATTACCAAAAGCAAAAGAAATTTTCTCAAAATTATGACCCGTTCTGAAAGTGGTAAAAGTCCAAGGTGGCAACAGACAAATTTCTTAATCATCTTTTCCTACCTCCTCAATTCTCCTCAAGAGAGAGGAGAAACAGCCCTTATTGTGAAAACCTTAATTCCAAATTAACTTCTTGTATTGGATGTGTTTGTTATGGTTGAGAAGACACACAAAAACACACACAAAAAACCAATATAATGTCTTTCCATATAAGATGAAATTGTAGTATGTGGAAAACAGGGAGCCTTAAAAGTGATTTCCCATTCAGCTTTCCCCACAACTCCACTGCTTTTCCTTCCTGGTAATCCTTTAAAATGGATATGACTGTGATTCACTGTCTTTAATTGGATGAGCAATTAGAAGTTTGGGCATTCATCTTTATTTATCTGAATTCTGCAAAACTGGCCTGGGATTTGCTAGAGAACTGGCTGTCTTGGGAAATTTCCTATCATCACTTGGTCATGCATATTATCAATGCATGGGTGTCTCCTGAGAGTTTTTCTCTTTTTTGAGAGTTTGATGCTTGGATTTATTCATATTTGGAAAAGGAATAATTTTAAATTTAGCTTAAAATTCATGGGAATTAGAAACAAAATTAATACAGGAGGATAATGGGCCAGCATGAGGTTTTAATTAATCTTTGTCTTACCCTGGGATGTGGAAAATGTCAATTTGCACTAGTTCCATGAAGGATTAAGACAAGTAATATGTACAGTCCATTTAGCTTTGAAATAAAGCATAAAGAAAATAAAAATGAGAACTTTTGATTCAATGTGACACTAAAGGGAAAGAGAATTAAACAGTTATTAAATGGAGCTGGCTCAATTACCACCATTGGAGGTGATCCTTACAAAATGCAGCTGGTTTTACCAGACACCGTTTGTATCCCCAAGCCACATTTATAGCAATGTTTGCCAAAATCGCAATTCAAACAAATGTCTTCTGCTAACTGCTGTGCAGGCCAGAACATCCCATTTGTTCCACTGAAACATCAAAAAAGATTGGGGATGAAGCCAAATTAGTTAACTGAGGAGGTTTTGGCTTTGTGTAATCCATACTTCATACCTTGTCCCCCTGGGTATAGATCCAGCTGCAAAAAGGATGAGAGGGAAACAAATTGGATGTGTGAGATCTATAGTTTATGGTGACCTGGCAGCGATTTGGGTTCAGAAAGTGGGCAGAGAGCTACCCTTGCAATGCTCTGTGTAAAGTGAATCTCATGCTTCAGGTCCAGAAAAATACTTGTGCTCATCTCAGCCAAAGCGTCCCTATTCCCTTGGTTTAGTCATTAGAGAAATTTGATCTTCTCTAAAGAACTAGTAAATTTATTGAAGGGATTAAGACATTAGGCAGAAACTTTATTACTATTAATAATACAAATCTAACTTCTAAGGGGAAAACAAATTATAAACAAGTCATCAGTACCTGTGGATTTGGTCTATCAATTCTCCTTCAATCTTTTGTCCAAGCCTTCTTTTTGAATCCTCTTCCAAGTCTAAGTATTGCAATCTTTCAATTCTTCACTGAGTGCCATGGCTATTTCCATTCCTATCTTCTTGGGTTCTAAATGTTTCCCTTTCTTTAAGAAACAGGGAACAGATGGAAAATTCTTTTCAGGTGACAACTTTACTTCTGATCTGTTAATATTCTAAACAAGTGTTATAGACCTACTCTTGCATAATTCAGGCTTGCCCCACCCTTACCTAAATTGTCTTCAGACTCACACCCAAAATACATACACAGACTACAAGACAACTCAAGAGAAATCTTGGAAAGAAATAGCAGACAACTTCAGAGGATATTTTCTGGTATCATGAAACATTCTGCTTTGGAAGGACAATTGAAAATTCCCTCCTCTGACCCTTCCTTCTGGTTGAACAGTACCTTCCACCCTTCCAATATTACTAGCCACATCCTCTTACCTTGAGGGCAAATCTATGGATGAGGAAATTACAGCAACAAATTGAGTATTACATCCAGCTCTGGGGTCCCCAGCACAGGACCGACATCGACCTGTTGGAGCAAGTCCAGAGGAGGCCACAAAGATGATGAGAGGGATAGAGCACCTCTCCTGCAAGGAAACGCTGAGAGAATTGGGATTGTTCAGCCTGGAAAAGAGAAGGCTTTGGGGTGAGCTAATTTTGGCCTTCCAGTACCTGAAGAAGATGAAAAGAAAAATGGAGAGAGACTTTTTACAGGAGCCTGGAGTGTTAGGACAAGGAGTAATGGCTTCAAACTGGAAGAGAGTTGGTTTAGATTAGATATTGGGAACAAATTCTTTCCTATGAGGCTGGTGAGGCACTGGCACAGGTTGCCCAGAGAAGCTGTGGCTGCCTATCCCTGGAAGTGTTCAAGGCCAGCTTGGATGGGGTCCTGAGAAACCTGGTCTGGTGGAAGGCGTCCCTGACCACAGCACAGGGTGGAACTGGACGATTTTTAAGGTCCCTGCCAATACAAACCATTCTATGATTCTGTGAAGAGTCTATGAACCCCTCAAACATAGTTTTGTTGCTAGTTTCTTTAAATATTATAAAATTCATCTTTCCCACCCCCCCAGATAAAAAAGTGAAATAGTGAAATCCATTCTTTATGGGTCATTCAAATGGTCAGAAGGTTTTGGGCAGCTTTTGTATATATTTTCCCTTTAACATCTCCAGTAATGAGAACTTTAACTTTTTTTTTTTTCCCCCAAAGTATCATCTTCATTCACTAATTAATTAGAAATATCAAACAACAAAGTGGGTAGAAGGGGGAACACAAGCAAACAAAATGTGTTATACAATATAAGAGAATGAAGAGAAAAAGGAAAATAATAGCAGAAAGTAACAGAAGAAAATAAATTAGGGAGTAAAAAATAATTAATATATTGAAAATTTAGTAAGAAGTAGAGAAATTAAGCAATGAAATAAGACAATTACTAAAATGTTTTCATAGGGGTGTACAGTAGGCAGTAACTCATACTTATCTGATAGGACTGCTCTGGAGAAAGAGGAGTAATTGGAGCTCATCATAATAAGAACTGCATTCTGATTGATTTCTTGCAGAATCTGAAAGAAATTGACTACAGACTAAAAGGTGCTGCTGAAGATCATGGAGGAGAAACCCATCAGAAGAGGAAGCAACAAAGTCACCACCAATACTCAGGAAGATCCTCAGCAGCAAACCTCTGGAAATTGAGAGATTGCTCCAAGTATCATCCGTGATAGCCTCTGTCTATGGGAGAGAGGCGATGTATTGTATTATGTATCATAATACAAGATATGAAGTTACACACCTTTTTGGTCCAACTCATACCCATGTGTTATGATTTATTTTGATACTGGAATAAGTACTGTAGAGTAATAGAATCACGGAATGGTTTGAGTTGAAGGGGACCTTAAAGATCACCTTGTTCTGACATTCCTGCCATAGGCAGGGCCACCTTCCACTAGACCAGCTTGTTCAGAGCCTGGACTAGTGGAGTACTTAGAGTAAAACGAGTAGATTTTTTTATTATCAATCTAGTAATTGGCACTTTGCACTTTTTATAAACCCTTTTATATGGTATACAATTGCTTGTTATGTATTTGATGAGTTTTCATGGTATTTAAATAAAGCATTAATTTGATTTTGTTATGCTGATTCCTTGCTGTTCCAAGTTTACGTGCATTCTTGAATTATATAGTCATGGATAATTTGTGTTTTCTTCTGTTTTTTTTTTTATTTTTTTCATTTTTGTTTTCAATCTACCCATCAATTCAAGAAATATTTAGGAAAAATATTGCCTCCACATCTGTTTAACTCTGCTGGATTGTGCATTCTATCTACTCCAACAGATACTTTGTAAACTGATAATACTCTTGTAAACCATGGCTGCATGCACTTGAAATGGTGGAACATTGAAGACATTTGAGGTTAAGAAAGCTTTTATCAGTTCTTCCCCTTTCCTAATAAAAATGTCTCCAAAGTAGAAACAAAAGAAAATTAAATTTAAAAAAATAATAAAAAAAACCTAAAAAAACCTCACACTTTTTTTGTCCTAAAAGATTTTGAAATCATAATAATTTGAACTCTATTTTTAAACTTGCATCCTTAGGTTATAACATGATCCCTGCAGGAAGTCAGGTGGTATTTTAATCTCATAAAAGCTGTTGACATCAGTAGAGACATAGAAATAGTTACTACTTAGCATGAACGAGAACAATCCAGTACAAAGATGTAATTTATATCAAGGAAAACAAGGTACTTTGTTTGAAATTGAAGGCTTACAGGTGGGCAAAAATCTGGGAAACAGTTTTATTCTTCTTATGAGGCTTTAGGGCAGAAATTTTCATCTCACTTCCACTTATGACTCCACTTCGAGTAAAACAAAAAACATCCTAATTTATTTCAAGCTTGAAAGCCATTTAGGATATGATCCAACTTTTAATAATCTCATCTGTAATGTGCCAACATAAGTAGCTTGATCCCATACTGTAATTTGCTACTACATGAAAGCCACTCCACAAACCTAGAACTATATCTCCAACTACACTTTTCAAACTGCACTGAAGAGCTTAACTGAAGATTTTTAAATACTTGTCCTTGTCCTGCTGTTATCTAAGAAGCCAGCTAACTACACCTTCCCACATTTGAAAAAATGGGGTTGTGCTTTCATTATATACACATATTTTACTTTTTTAAACACGATAGCAGCTATGATGACAAGTCTCCACACTTGAAATGTGTTTCAATTCTATGCTATGTCAGGACAACTTCAGCCTTCATGAATAAGCTAATTAATGTCAAATATCTAACTGACATCAGGGATGTTTTTACTGTCTGCTAAATGTTGATTGCATGTAATACATATAGCAAAGTGCATAGAAATAAAGGATTTGGGGTTAAATTGCTGAAAATTAATCAATCTGCTGTGCTGTACCTATATGTTTTAGTCTGCATTCAGATTCAATTTCCAAGCTTTGTAAACTACGCAGGACATAAACTGTTATCACCCATACAATTAAAAAAGTATCATGTCTCCCTCCAAAATGCAAGTATTTTAGAGTATTTTAGTAAGTATTTTAGAGTATTTTAGTAAGTATTTTAGAGTATTTTAGTAAAACTAATATTAGCGAATACATTTTTTAAAAAAAAAAGGTGGAGCATAATTATTAGTCTGAAATCACAGTAAGTATCTCTGCTCCTTTGTATTCCATGTTTAAGGGCTACCTCAATTTGATGAACTCACTGCAAAATTTTATTTTTAAACTAGTTTGTAGAGGAATGTATAAAGACATCTAAGATACAAGTAAAAAAAAATTCACTACAAAGTAATCTCACCTTTACACATAAAGTTTCCTAGTGAAGGTCTATTCTACCACATGAAACCAACATGGTACGTTTCAAAATAGTGAACAAAATTAATGTGGGGTTTTAGCAGAAATAGAGTACAATTTCATAATAATTAGTTGGTTTTTAATCCAGAAATTATTTATCCTGTTACCTTTCCTGTTTTCTCCTCATTTTCAAGGAGTATTGATATGGATCTTTTGGAAGGAATGTCTACTTGACTGCCAGAGTTAGGAGATGGCTTGCTGTGCAGTTGTTCTAGAATTTCATTGCCGGTTTATCAGATTCTCTCCTTCATTTCTCATTATTCAATCGACATTTACATTCCTTTCCTATTTTTTAATGACATATGCAGCTCTCTCTTCTCATTCATGGGTTCAGCATCACCTACTTTGCACCTTGCCTCTCCCTGAGACCCATCCTTCCAAAAGGCTTGACCCAATGTTTGCTGGATTCAGGCAGTGTGTACACCTCGGAAAGAGGGAGTTAAATACAGCTGGGAGAGCATTACCAGCATAGAAAGAGAATTTCATGGGTGCCTGAGGGATTGAGGTACCACCTTTTCTTAAATCACAACCTATCCCAGCCACTGACACTGTTTAGGGCAAAGCTTAGCCCAGCTAGATCTATAAGGTATCCACATCCTAACCACGTGTTGACCAGGAGGGTGTGAATCCCAACACACCAACATTTTAAACAAGTTAAGCCACTAATCATTGCCTTCCACAGCAAATGCCCCTTCCAAAGTGATCCTGGACCACGTGGGACATCCCTTTTCAGGCCACATTCTTTACCGAGAATAGGATCACAGAATTATAGAATGGTTTGGGTTAGAAGGGACCTAAAAGATCATTTAGTTCCAACCCCCATGCCATGGTCAGAGTCATCTTCCACTAGACCAGTTTGTTCAATCAACCAAGTCTTGCCTTCTGAGCAGCCTTGCAGATTTAGTCATATCCTAAATATGAAGGATGCTCAATCAGCTATAAGGAAAACCTTCATGGACTTCCTTTGTTACATGTTTTCTGCTTTCAATTTTCATTAGAATACAGGTTCCTAATGAGTACTGTATACTAATTGTGAAAGGAAAATTTTGGATTCCTAAAAACAAGTCAGAAACGTGGTTGTAAAGAAGGCATTTGCATGCAGTAATAGTATAAAAAAAGTTAAGGTACAGAAGTTATTCTTGCTATTTATCAGCGTAATCATATGAGAAAAGGCTGAAAGAGTTTGCACTATTTAGCTTGGAAAAGAGAAAGTTCAGCTGGATCTTATCCCCATATATAAATACCTGATGAGGACATTCTGAGAACCGTATTCTGCCCACTGACAGGACACAAGGCTAAGGGCCCAAATCAAAACCCATCAAATTCCATCTGAGTGAAAACAAACAAAAAACCCCCCAAAAAACAAAAAACAAAACCAAAAAGCAAAACACTTTTGAACTGTGAGTGTGCTCAAATAGCGGAAGATGTTGTGCAGAGCTTTTTCTGAACAGTGTTTTTACAGCTAGAACATTACTGTGTTTTCAGTACCGTCCTTGTGACAAATCCAAAGTAAAGCACTTCATGACCTGCTATGAAGAATATTAACTTTATCCCAGCCCAAAGCAGCACATATCTCAATAATTATGTGATTATCATAGTGTATACCATCCCTCTTCTATTTGTAGAGAGGCTTTCTTTGTAATACACATTGTAAAACCATGTAATAGTGTCTTTACTAGAAGACTTTTTATTCCATGGATTAACTCCTCAGAAGGCTGCTGTCAGTTAAAGACACAGCTAACAACAAACTTCACATTTTAGCACCATCACATTTTAAAATCAAGAGAAATTTCTAGGGTAAAATAAACATTGTGAATGAGAGTAAATACATTCTTCAATTTTTAAGTTCTGTGCCTGCATGACTCAGTTTTCATGTAGGTACATCTAAATTTGCATATACATTCAACCCTGTGCATAATCTGAATGAGAAGATTTCACTGCAGAAAATTCACTGTAGAAGAGTCAAAAATGGGAAAAGGATAACCCAGTTACATTTCTTTTCTCTATACTTTCCCTAATGATTTATATCCCCTCACTAAAAGAGATATACTTGTCAAGAACCCCCAGACTGAACAATGTGTGACCTCTTTTTGTAACTGAAGAGGGGGAGCAGGTCAGTCATTAGAGTGAATAAGACCCTCATTGATTTTAATTGAATCCTATTGATTTGCATAGAAGACAATTAGTTTGAATTGACTTTTATTGATTTGTGCCTAATTGGACTCAAAACCCAGTGACTTGCATTGAACAAACTAAATTGCACTGACTAATTGGACTGAACTGAAGCTCATTGAAGTGAAGAGTGTTCAGAGAGATGAGCAAAAAGCCTGCGATTGCTTTTAATAAGACTCCTATGCTGTTGACGAGCGCCTGCTGAAATCTGAGTGAATGCCATTATTAAAGACCCTCTTTGAAAAAGAGAGTGTTGTTAGCACATAACTTGTGATTACCTTCAGCTGTTGATTTATTTCATTTATATTTTTTTCTCTTGCCTAAGGACTTTGCCAAAAAAAGCAGAAATTCAAATTAATTACTTTAGAAAGTGTTGCAACACTTCCTCCTTTTCTTTTTTTTTTTTTTAATGAAGAATCCATCTTGCAGATGTAACCCACTTCACAGGTGGCATCAGGAATTAGTCTAGCCAAACAGGGGTATTAATAAAACATGCAGACAGGACCTGCAGACTCCTATCTTGCTTTCTCCATTATACAGATGGTTCACTATACTCATACACACAGTACCATTAAGTGCTTGGAGCAAAGGGCAGCTTAGTGGAGCACTGGGAACCCTGTGAAATGAAAGGTTATCAGATGCAGCTGAAGTGTAATCAATCTTATAAGTAATTTGATGAGTTTGTTGAAATCGTTGAATACATTTTTAATTAGGATCACCAACACAGTGAGGACAACACCACTCCACCAGAAATAAGTGATTTCTTTTTTTATTGAAATTATATAATATGTAATGGTGTTGATCAAGGCTATTCAGACTGTGGCTGAAGGGTTGAATTTGGACTGAAAGATGGTCCTCTTCAGCTTTCAAATTATTCTGAACCCACCCTAATTTACTCAGTACACAAATGCAGGAACCACAGCTGTGAGCAGGCATCTCCATGGCTGATTCAGGAAGGTGCCTTCAGACAGACAATTATTCAAACTGCAGAAACCCTGTGGGCCTGTGGTTTCGGTTGCAAATCACAATGTACAGCAATTGTCACTACGCTTCTCAATCTAGTGGAGGAAAAGATAATCCAACAGACAAAAGACCATAATTCTCAGTTTGAAAAAGAAAAACAGAATATTAGAAAAGAAGGTACTTCCTGGGCCACTAAGACCAGTGTTTTTTCTGTCCCAGGCACACATCACATATTCCCTTACATAAACCTATAAAACTCCTATATTTTTACCCATATTACTCTTACCAGAATATTCTTTATGTCTCATTTCTTCCATGGGAATCAATGTCTAGCTGTCAGTATCTGTCTAGTCATAGCTACATTACACTAGCTATGTAAAAACATTGTTCTTTAGCAGTACTTGTCTCTCACTAATGTTTACTCTCCTGGCATATTTATAGATCACAATTATATTCCTTGACGGTCTTTGTTTTATTATGCTAAATAAGCCAAGCTCTTTCAGCACACCCTCACGAGGTATGGTTTTTCATTGCCTGTGTACAATCATTTGTCTCAATACCTATTCTAGCCTGAATTGTTTTTTTTTTTTTTTTTTACTTACGCATGAATGATCAGAACTGTTACACAGATAGAAAAACTGGAGAGGAAGAGAGAGAGAGAGACATAAAGAAAGAGAGAGAGAGGAAAGAGAGAAAGGGAGAGAAAAATAGAGAGAGAGGAGAAGGAAGGAAGGAAGGAATGGTGTGGAAGGAATGGTGCAGAAGGAAGGAAGGAAGGAAACTAGAAGGAGAGAGAGAGATAAATTTGTTGGGATTCTGACAGAGTAATGCCATGATAATTTGATTTCCCAAACAATTATATAATGTCTGATGTTGATGGGAACCCCTGTTACAAGAGTCCTTGCATCAGTGTCTTCACACAAATCAAGAAAGATGCCCCAAACCACTGTTTTGCTCAGCCTGTATAAGCCAGATGGGCTGACTGATACGAGAACCCCAGTACATATGAAACTCTTGACTGTTAATACACATTAAATACATAAAAGAAAACTATCTTGAATGTCTTAACTGCATAGAAAGGACTGTCCTACACAAGCAGCTCTCCAAGAAAACATCTCTATTGTTTATTTATATTCAATGATATTATCTATGCACAACAACCCTGCAGTAGGAATGATGTAAAAAGTCTTTGGCTTAGTTCACCCAGCAGTTCACTCAGCCTACCTAGATGTATGAACTGGTCCTGTTGCAGCAGAAGCTGACTCAGGTGGAATTTGTAGTTTGAAATTCCCATCCAAACAGCTCCTGTAACAATCAGTCCAACACTCACTTGTAAACGCTGGGCAGTCACCTGGTTTTGACTTTTGATGCTGTCTCCAGTCAATCCCTCATCCCACCTGTGCAGATGTTTGTCCAGAAACCTCTTGGATCATCCCAGGAGTACTCTGTGCACTGCTTGTGCACAGGCACAGCTCTGAACCACGTGTTCCACTGTTAAAACTAATGAACAAACTTAAACTTCATAAGTGAGACTCAACTTACAACCTAAGTCACATAATCCTGCCACAACTGCACAGAATATCTCAATAGAGTTTTCATTGGGAAATGGCACAAAAACTTTGGTATTTCTACAGAAATTTCATCCTCTGATAAAAGGAAAGACTTTTTTTCCCCACAATCACTTCACATTATCCATATTCATCCTTTGAGGGGATAAAATGACAGAATTTTTCTCAGTCATATACAGTTAATGAATTATATAGAAGAAATATTGCCGTTAGGATCCATGTTCAAGAAGCACTTTTGTTAGAAAATATACATTTACAAGAGATATCTTGGGCTCCTTTGTTCATATATTTCTTGAAAAAAATACTGAATTTTCATAACAAATAATGTTTTGTTTTTTTCTTTTAAATGAAAGAATGAAGACCTTCCTTTTTCAGTGACATCTTATTTGAAAATATAGGGTAATTATTTATAGAGTCTATGACATTGTATCAAAGTGACAATTCTCTGTGCTCAATTTTGTAAGACCATCAACTTTTGGGACTAATTCAAGAATGGAAAAAAGGGTGCTATCTCAAAAAAGAAACCAATGATCTAAAGACATTTTGATCTAAGGATCATAATGGTCTATTGAGGGTATAATATCAATGAGAAAGAAGAAACTCTGGAGCAGGTTCTGCAATTGATTAACCACTTAGTAACTCCTCACAAACTTTTTATGGGCATGTCTTTAATATAACAGAAATATATTTCCAGCGCTGTTTTATTTTTGGATTTGCTTTAATGACTATTAAATTGCCATAAATGAATCATTTCAAATATCATCTATTTCTGCTATAATATCACAGCAGAAATCCACATTTTAAGATCATCTTTTGCATCACTGCCATTTATCTTCACTATCAGAATCAGTGCTGTTACCAGTGTCCTTTATTACATTGCTGTAATTTCATACAGATTTTCTCATTACTGGAAAAGTGTTTTTCCTGAGTCAATTCTGCATTTAAATTAATCATTGTGTATTTCATTCTAATTTCTTAATTTCATGGCTAGCTTTTGCCTATGATTTTTACAGAAATTGAGGATGATGACCATAATATTGACAATTTTTATTTTTTTTTTATTTGGCATCCAGCTTTCTGTACTTCACTGAATTCCTTTGATTTGCTTGGGAGGAAGTGTGAGTGGGGAGAGAAATCTTTGCATGCAGCCAGTTTTAGTACAGAAATACAACAGAGGAGTCATTTTCATCCTGAGTTATTCCCATATATAGGATTTGTTCTCGTTTTCTGGAGTGCTGATTCTCTGTATTGAAAGAAAGCAATTGCAGGCACCTGACCACACACATTAAAAGCTGCTGTGCCTTCGAATGAGAGATGAAAGCTTGTGATTTCAAATACATAAAAGCATTCAATGTGGGCACATTTGAGATTTGCCGGCACAGTATTATTTGTACTGTCTAGGCCAGTATATAAGAGCATCATTAAAAAGCAAAATAGGCCCAGAAGAACCCAATCCATCTCCTGAACATTCATTGCATGTCTGTTTGATTGTCCAAGAGCACAGTCTTGCAAAAGCACACAGAAGAATACTGGGAGAAAAGAGCTGCACTTTGTTTTTCTGGGAGGGTAAGCAGCAAGACATTGCCTTTTAATAGGCAAACAATACCAGGAAAGTTGGATCTGTAAAATTATCTTAGTGTTTAGCAAGCAGCATGGAAAACATTCAGGATGTTTTTTGTCAGTGGTTACCCTTCTCAGCCCATCACCAAAGCTCCCTGCAGGGTCACCGTGGTCACAGGGAATATTCCAAATTCCTGTGGACACTTCAATGCATACAGAATGTTTTGAAAGTGACTGTCTGAGTCGCAACTTCATAAGGCTGGAGATTTGTTTTTTTTGCTGAACCCAAACTCTTCTCATCAGGCAACACAACAGATAGAGTCCATTGAACCCTAATCCAAAGCCGTTTGATCTAATACTGCTCTAGATTTCGATGGGTTTCTACTCAGACCTAACCCTGACCTCTGCAAACACAAATCCTTCTGTCTAAAATTATTGCTTCTTGTTAACATGTGCTTTTTACACATTTATATATTTTTCTGGAAATATAGAAGAAAGAAAAAAAGAAATTTTTACTGTATCCCACAGCTCTTCTCTTCTTCTATCCATTTTATAGACTGTTCCTATATTTTTGGCCCATGAGTTTCATCTCTTTTTCTAGAAATATGCAAAGATCATGACACATTTTTTTAATCATAATTATTTAACTTCTAAAGCACAGACTTAGAATCTTACACACTCACAGTTTTCTGTTCTTTCTTTTCTTCATTCTCTGGCCCACTGTCTCACCTTGCTCATCCATCATATTTCAGCATATATTTATCTCTTTTCCTTCTGTTGCACTCTGACCTCTGTTTCCTGGAAGATTCCCCCAATGTGCAGCTTTCACCTCACCTCCCTTGCTGTCTTTTCATAGCTTTTGTTTTCTCCAAACTTTAAGGATCTTATATCCTCCTAAGATATCACTCATATGCCCTGTGCCCTTTGCCACTCTCAGTCCTTGAAAAACCCTTCTTCTTCTTCCAAATTGGAGTAGAAAATAGGAGAAATCTGAAGCAGTTGTTTCTGCCTCTTCTTTGCTTCCCTGAGGGGCAGGAGACGGCAAGAAAGGGGATAAAAGAGAGGTCTGCACAAAAGAAAGGTAGATCACCTTAGAGGGAGTAGCCTGGAAGGCCAGAGGTCCTGTTCTGAGCTTTCAGATGAGAGGAAAAAAAATATAAGAATGAAGGTAGGCAGCAGCTTCTACTGCCTCCTCATGGGGAAGATAATGGCCATCACCTGTCACCACGGCTCACCAGCCCTGCTTTAGCTCTTTGAATGCCACTACAATCCAAATAAATAGAAGTTTTTACATATCCTAACTCCTTCTGATCAAGAGGAATGATCTTTCATAACACGTACATGCTGGTCCCTGGAGCACTTAACACATTTAATTTCAGACTATGCGAAACTCAGGCACAATTATCTTTTATGTGAAAGAAAAATTCGCGAGCTCTGTCTATATTATCAATTATTAAACTCAGACAATTAGAAACACATTTGGCAGAACCTGCATGCATCCATTTCCAAGTCCCTGTATACCTGCTTCTACATGAGGAGAAAAAAAGATCTGAATTAGAACCTCCATTAAAAGGACAACATGCCTTTAGCATTTTCTTAACCTCTAATTGCAGTGTCATCTGCCATAGCCCCTCAATATAAATTTTTTAAGCATATTTTCTTCCCTTTCTTATTCCATTTCAGGCCACTTGGGAGAGGGAAGATTTCTGAGTGTCTCTTCAAAAGAAAAGCATAATAGCTCTAAATTGAATAATGGAAAATTTGAGTTAAAAAAAAAGAGTCAAAAATCATAGAATCCTAGAATGGTTGGGGTTGGAAGGACCGTAAAAATCATTTACTTCCAACCCCCCTGCCATGGGCACAGACACCTTCCACTAGACAAAATTACTCCAAGCAAAGCATGTTAAAAATGAAACAGCTTATGTTGCCTTCTTGGGTAGAAGGCCTTTAACTTTAGCTAACAGATGACAAAAGACAGTAAATAAAAAAAGGTATCTCTGGTTATAAAACCTGTTGGCCCATGGAAAGTTCTATGGCTTCTCAAAGGAAGAGATAGAGTCTTTGACAGCTCAAATTAGAAAAAAAGAAAACCAAAAAAAAAACCAAAAACCAGAAAGAAAGAATAAGATAAACAGTATTTCACAGAGAAGATTTTCATTAGAGAGCCTTACTGTGGCTGTAATAAGAGCTCCCTGGTTTTGTATTTGAATGATGATGGACCAGAGAATGCCAAAATTGAGTTAAGCCAAAGAAATTTAAATAATTACCAGGATAAAAAGCCTGCACAACTTTAACCTGTAAACCAGCTAGGATAACAGGATAGACTGTTTTCTAAATGCCTCTTGTTTGGAAAAGTTCTCTTTTCCTAAAGTCATGCTTGAAATCAAAGGAAACTGAAAATGACCAAGCTCTTGGTATAATTAGAGTTCTTCATTAAAAAATTGAATATAAGAGGCTAGAAAGGTCTATTTACCATGGGAAAGATAAAGAGATGCTGATGCTGAGAGGAGACAGTGATCCTTCTTGCTTCTAGAGAACTTCCCAGGTTCTTTGAAGGGAAACTCCAGTGAGCTATGGGTACTGCTGTAGCTACTCAGCTTTCATCCCTTCAGACGGTTTTGAACTTTTCTTCAAGTGCTTTTGTTCCTTTAAATGGTTAATAGATAATGCTTTATTTGGAAGGTAATTCTTTGTTTCTGCATCACTGCAGGCCTGCTCTCACATTTTACTAAAAGGATACTGCTGGAGGGCCCAGTTACCCCTGCTGGGCCTGCTGAAGTGACCAAGTCTTATGCAACTTTAGAGCAGCTGAAGAGCCCCAGTCACAAAAGGTAAAGGCTGAAAGTGAGGCACACCCCAGCACATCCACTAAGACCTTGGGAAAGGGTGCAAAGGCAACCAGTTAATATATTAGACTATGTGCATGCATTTCTTTGAATACATGTTATAAATCTTAAGGTGATTACAAAAAGAAGGAATGGATTCAGAAAATATCATAGCTAGTTTCTAGTGCCCCCTTCTGCTATTAGTGATGATCTTCTCTATAGCATAATTAAGCTCATTGTTCACCTGAATTTGTTTTCATGCTGATATGAATGTAATTTGGCTAGATTGTAATACAGCACATTAAGTCTGTTTGAAGACGAACGAGACTTAAATTGCTGAAACATACACCTCAGGTTTTTGTTGTTGTTGTTCTTTGTTTGCTTGGTTTTTTTGCTCAATTCTAATTTAGTTTTTCAGATGATGCACACATGCAGAATGCTACCAAATCTTAATGATGTGTGGCTTGTGCTTAACCAGGTGCTTTACGATGTCTAAAGCAATAGCTTTGCTTTTGCAGCTCTGAAACAAAACTCACCTTTAACATAAAATATGGATTCAAGTACATAGGGGAAGCAACAAATGTTTAACAAACAGATGTATACTTGAGACAATCTATTTGGAAAACATTGGATCAAAACCAAACACAACCAATACACAACCCTGAGCCAAGTCAAACATTTCAATTTCCCTGTTCATTTCTATATGTATGTACAACAAATATTTGGTAGGTATATGGGCTGGTTTCAGCTGAGATAATTTCCTTCCCAGGGGCTGGTGTGGGGCTGTGTTTTGTATTTTTGCTCAACACAGTGATGATAATATGGAGATGTTTTTGTTATTGCTGCAGGGCTTACACAGAGCCAAGGCCATTTCTGCTTTTCGTACAGCCATACTGGGAAGGAAATTGGGAGTGCAGGGGAGCTTGGGAAGAGCCACAGCCAGAACAGGTGACCCAAACTGACCAAAGAGATATTTCAGACCATGGGACATTGTGCTCAGTATATAAACTGGGGGGGAAGGAGGAGGAAGGGGAGATGTTTGTAATGATGAAGTTTTCCTTACCAAGTCACCATTACCTGTGATGGGGCCCTGCTCTCGTGGAGATGGCTGAACAACTGCCTGCCCATGGGAAGCAGGGAATTAATTCTTTCTTTTAATTAGCTTGTGTGCACAGGTTTTGCTTTCCCTATTAAACTGTCCTTATCTCAAGCCAGGAGTTTTCCATCTTTTACCCTTCTGATTCTCTCCCTGGATCTGCTTTTGGGGGAGTGAGTGGCTGTGTGGGACTTGGTTGCTGGCTGGGGTAAAACCACAACACCTTTTAATCATATAAAGTGAATCATACATATCTTTATCTTCAGAGAACTCTTCAACTCAGCTGCTCCACCATAACAGCCACGTAAAAATCCTTCCTGACTTTTTGGGAAGATCTGTGTGAGATTGTAAAGCACTCGCACATTAAAGCTGTGGGATTAGGTAAGAAAACTTGTCTTCTTTTCAAGGGAACACAGAATCTGGTTCTGCCTTAATTAAAGATGAAGCTTTTCTTTTTTGCTTTTACTGTAAAGCTAGGATGGAGTTCAGCTCCAGTTTAAGACCCCTACATGTAGATATCTACCTGTAGATATCTGAACAGTACATGGAAATTCACTCTGCCCTGGATTATGAGAATAGGGTATCACTCCTGGTTGCAAATCTCCCAGCAGACCTTATATATATATATAACGTGTAAATTAGTGCCTTGGATACACCATGGCATCTCAAATGGAACCAAATATCTGTGTTTAGGGAGAAAAAAAGGGGGGAAAAAAATCAAGTCCATCCTGGTTAATCAGCAAGCTAGATCTGTAATGGGAATTTAGACATCTTACTCATATATAGACTCCTGTGTACAGAATCCTACTTAGAAGTACCTTGATCCTGAGCTAAATCTTAACTGACTGTGCTGAATGGACAATGCCTTTAGGAGGGAGACTGAGAAGGAATTATCATGTGAAAAACACGAAATGCATTACAATAATTAAACCCCGAACAAATAAAAAAAATATATAAATATTTATATATATACATGATCAGGAAAATTCAATATGCAATATAGGAAGTCTAAAGAAAATAAATTTTTCAACTACTGTCAGTATAAGATTGTTAATATGGATACAGACCATGACTCAGGCATCTGAAGTCTGACTAACAGGGTTAGAGAGAGGGTCTGCATTGTTTGCACAGTCCAGGAGCATTGAATGAGACATTTAAGAGGGCTGGCACACACTGCTGCAAGTGTGTGTTACTCACAGTAACTGCACTATTACTTTCACTTAGACACAGACAGGCCCTGAAGTGATGCAGTAGGGAAGAGGCTCTTTGGTGAATCAGTAACACTCTCAACAACCAGTTCATGCATTAAAAGGACAGTTCACAACTTATGGTAATTTTTTTTTTTCCTGAGCTGGAAGGATGTAGGCTTGATGATCCAACACGGATAACTGCATCTTTAAATTAGAATGCCCATTTGTCTGGACCAGAGTGTTTTATTCATGGGGAAAATGAATACAAAAAGCCCTGTGCTCCTCTCTGAAGCCCATTCACACTTCATTTACTGAGCAGAAACCTTTGAGGATACAGAGTTAGGCAAATGCCCATCTCCAGACAGAAGTCTGGGGTTTGTAAACTGATGCTGAGATTTTAATAAAAGATAGCAGGTACACAAAAAGTCCTTTGTACATTTGAGTTTTCTCTCTTTATTTTGATATGCAGTGTAGGAAATCCAGAAATAAATTATCTTGATTGTGATAGATTATGATCCACAGTACCCCCAGACTGTGCTTTTATTGCCTATTCATGTTAAATATACTGCAGCAGAATTAATTTTGTTTGTTTGTTTGCTTTTGCCTTTTTTCCCCCTTGAGTGATTTCATGTCTCAAGACCCTCTGCTTTTAACATCTGAGGAGCTTAGAGGAGTGATTTATACTAGGGAATTCGAAGCTAATGGAAAACTACACAGTTAAACCTGCTGACAGAGAGGATCTGCTTCCATATTGTTATTAAGTTATCAGGAAGTCCTTTAAATTTTCAACAGGATGTGCTTTCTGATCGAGCAGGTTAGCATAAGAAAGACAGACTCTAATGAATCAATCTCAGTGTTTCTTCCTTGCATGGCAAACGGTATAGATTTCTCTGTTGTGTTCACTTAGCTGGCTGAGCTGATTGCATTTTGGGTTGATGAACTGAATCTTTCAAAGCATTTAAATTGGAGGGGTAATGAGGGAGTTAGAGCTAAGACTTCCATGTAACTCATTGCATGGTGAGAGGGTAGGTAGATGAAATAAAGATTCCAAAAATGTTGCTAGCAAGATTCTCACTCTCTTATTTTTTTTCTGGGATTTTAGTTCATGGTCTCTAAGAGGGGTGGTTTCCAGGGGTAAATTAATCCTCAAGATGCCTTCTGAATAAAAGTAGAGCTCATTCTGCTTTAGTGGGGGTGGAAGGTCCTTTTCCATTAATCACAAAATCATAGAATATCCTGAGTTGGAAGGCACCCAGAAGGATCTGTGAGTCCAGCTCCTGGCCCTGTGCAGGACACCCCAAGAATACCACCCTGTGCGTGAGAGCGTTGTCCAAGCACTGCCCTGGGGAGCTGTTCCAGCGCCCAGTCACCTTCTGGGGAAAGAACATTTCCCATTATCCAACCCCAACCTACCTGACACAGTTCCAGCCATTCCTTCAGGTCCTGTCATTGGTCACCAGAGAGAATAGATAATTTCTGCCTCTCTGCTTCCCCTCAGTGTAATGGGGTCTCTCCACAGTCTCCTCTTATTACCATCCATAATATTTGTATATTTGCAACCGGGAACATCTTGGAACTGAGACACGCAGATATTAAATCAGTGGTCTAAATAATCACTTTGATAAAGAGAAATGCAGTTTTAATATGCTTTATTGACCAAGGCTTCTGACTTACCACTGCAGTCGCATAATTTCCATTTCCAAGGGGGTTTTCTAGGCCAAAGGTAAAGAAAAGGACGTGTTAAACACTGAAACCCTGTAATTTCTGCTAACAGATCTCCTGTCTCTCCTGTCTCTGGTGTAAGCGAGAGGAACCTGGGAATCATTTGGGCTCTACCAAGAGCGTTTTGATGCACCTGGCAGTCCAGAGGTTTCAGAGTTATGAGGAGACCAGCTCCTATTTGATCCTTATTCATGTCATGTGTCACTTTAAAATCGGGGTATTCACAGCCTGTGTTTTGAATAGCACAATAACACTGTTAGTAACTAGCTGAACACAGGATTGCTATACAGCTCGGGGTCATTGGCAACCAGATATTTGGTAGAAATTCCTCCCAAAAATCTTCATTCCACACATATCAAGAGCAGCTTTCTTATGCCATAAGGCCTCTAGTCTAGGAGTCTATAAAATTGGACGCTACTGTTGAAAAAAATATAGGACACTACCACTGTTGTCCCTTAAAAACTTGAAGAAAAAATTCTTCCTTGTTCCAAAAGTACATAAGCCATATTTTTATAAGAAAGATATACAAACATGCCCAAAATCTTCCAGTATGTCTGGGAGGAATGGTCTAACCAGCTCAAATCTATTTCTGTTATGAGCCAATACCTTTCAAAGAAAGATATTAAAATGAAGTGCCCTCCAAACCTCTCAACTAGATTAAATAAAAAAATTTATAAAAAAGAGAGCAGGGGAGAAGCTGATGCTTCCACAACCCTTCTAAAGGTCAGAAGTGCAGTATAAATACGGCCAATACAGCATCGCAGTTATAATGATCCAGAAGTTCATTCAGCTTTACTTCAAGATGGCAACAAGTCAAATACACAGATGAAGGAAAGAAGTGGTTTGAGGGACGCTAAAAATTTAAAACATTACAATAACATTTAAAAAGGACAGTCAAGGTCACTTTGAATTTTTAGAAAAGTAATAGCAGAAAAGAGAAACAGTAAGGTGTGATGATAGCCAGGTGGATGAGAGGGCAGACATTTATGGTGTCAGTGATTGAAAGAAGGAAAGAACTGTTATCTACTGAATTAACACTGTAGACTGGAAAGAAAAATATTGCTGAGACTTAAATATGACCTCTATATTGTTAGACAGTATATTTTAAAAATACACTGAAATCTAGTAAGTTAAATTATTTCTCCAATATTTATTGTTTCTTCTTTTATTTTTTATATCCAGTGAAGCATTTTTCTTTTTTCACTTGCTCCTCACTCATCACTGAGTTGCACCATAGGCTTTGACTTTTATTTGGCTAAATAACGACAGGTGATTCTCCCAAAATATTTTAATGGACAGAAGATTGAAAAAAAACCAACACTTCAGACCAATGTAGAGGCTACTGGGGAGACAGACCAGGGTAAGAAATTGATATATTTTTTAACTCCAGAGTGCTTTGTTTGTTTCTTTTATAATAGAGATAAAAAGCTCTTGAAGATAGCCATCATATTTCCACATGTGTCAGGATGGAATGTGCAGAGCAAAGGAACAGATAACACTTTTCTGAAGTCCTTCCTGCTATGGTGAGATGTGCAACCACAGGGTTTAACTCTGAGTCTCAAAAAGCTTTTGATAAAGTTACACATCTAAGATAATTGGTTATGGGAGATACAAATATGCCAGGAGTTAAAGAAGTTTTTAAAACTCAGATGAAGTCCAGAGATGAAACTCTCTTCAGTTTTTGACTGATATGGAAAAGGTGAAAATCAGGTCGAAGGGGCAGAACCTATTCCCACTTCATGGGAACCCTGAATACAAGTCTGATTAAAATTGTGTGGTGTGCTTTATGGCTTTGCAATTTCAGGCACCAAATGTTGAAATACATGAATTTAAAAGGCTACATTTGATTGCTTATATTTTCAAGGAAATGCCAGGTCCTGTACTAAAGTTACAACAACTATGAAATATTGCAGCCTGGGAGCAGAGTGGCTGGAAAGTCCCAGTGGAAAAGCACATGGGGGTGCTGGACAACAAGTGAACATGTTTTTTCTGACCAAAGTATTTTGTCTGATTTTAAACACTATGCATATAGATTTGGCAATTACATTATTTTACATATATACACTATATATAATATATAGTATATAATATATAATATTATGTAAATTATATATATTTGGCAGTTATAATGCGTCAAAAAGAAATAAGGAAGAAAGTTAACCCCTGCAGATTTATTTCAATGTACTTGTTAATTGTTCTCAAACACACGTCAAATTCCGTTGTCTTATCAGTAAAGACTAATGAAAAAAAGCTTTTTACATGATCCTAAATATTAAATAAACTTCTACCATGAATTCTAACAACCCATTTGTTCAGAAGTGATTAATTTTCTTTACCAGTCTGTATTTCAGGAAGACAAGAAGGCATACACCCCCTGTTACACAAAAATGTACCACACCAAAATTCTTCCTCTTCTTGACCTTCCAAGCCAGGGGAAAGAAATGCCTTCTTCAGTCTGACATCTCTCAGGTGCAAGAGCTGCTGCTTTGCTGTAGTCAGTGATACTTTTTTCACAGGCTGATCAAGTAAGTCATTCTAATTTTGTATGTGCAATGATTTTACTTTCATGAATAACGATAAAGGCTTAAAAAGATTCTGAACAGATTTGGAATGCTTCAGCTGGTGGATCAAAGATAAATTTGACCAGCAGCTGAAACTGCCATTCTCAAGTCTGCTTGATCCTGGAACTTGTTTCGTTGTACCTCTCACTCTGGTGATGGGTTTTGTTCATGTTAAAAATGTAGGAAAAAAATACAGCAAATTTGCTTAAATTTAACTGGCTTTGCTCCTGTTTTTCTAGTCTTCTTTAAAAATATATGAACAAAACTATGGCTTGCACAGAATTATTCCCTTAACTGAAGTATTAGAGTCCAATTTTAATATGAATATTCATAATAGGTTATTAAATGTATAATTCAATCTGCATACTGATAAATATATTGCATGATAATAGGAACTGCAATAGCAAAAGAGTGGTTTTCATCAGTGATGCACAAATAACATATATATATATATATATATACATATTCAAGAGTGGAAAGCTAAAGACCTGAAGAAATGAAATAACGCTTCTAAAGTTAGGATGAGACTATGGAGTATCCCAAAAAGCAAATGGGGGCATGGAATGCTGGCATTGTTTCTTGTCTACAACACTGTGCTGCTCTGTGAAAGGCACCTCTGCAGCAGAACACCCCAAACCAACGAGCCCAGAAACACACAACCATGGGGTGCATGATGGAGATGGAGCCTCTGCTTTCTGAATCTCAGATTTAGTGAATTAGTAAACATTCCCTAAGAAACAGTTAAACTCAGGGTTTATAAAGGGTTGCCTTTCATTCCACTCCCAATCCTTCTATTTTCCCTTCTAAGATTTTGTTGGATAGTACATGTCAGGAAGGATTTGACAAAACTTTTTTTCTCCTTACTGTGATATGTTGATATGAAACAAATAAACAGGTGGGAGGTAGGGTTATTCCCATTTTCCATGTAGGCCCTGATTTTTAAAGGTAAGTAAAAATAGTTGTTAACCTGAGTCACCTTCATCTGTAATTGGGCAATTAAAAATGCCTTTGTCCATATTCCACACCCCAAACTCAAGAAAATAAATTTAATTTGAGACTGATTAGTCCTTCTGCTTCATTCTTCAACCTGTGAGGGACTACTGAGTGAATAACAACTTTTTGTGCTTTCTGTCGTTGAACATTGGGCTCCATCTTGGTTTTCCAGCCATATCTTCCTGCTGAGATAAAAAGTTCCAAAGGATGTCCCTGGGAACAATGATGCCCCCTGGAATATCCCATGCACAGGCCACCTTGTGTGTACCCACACAATTCCCACATATGGTACAAGATGTAGAACTTCAGATCTATTCCCAGCTCGTTTTGTATCTGATCATGTTTCCACAGGGGAAGAGAATGGGAGCGAATGTCATGGGTTTAAGTGTCTACTATGAGGCCTTACTGCTGGGAGGCAGCCCTGGCGCACAGACTTTGCTGAGGATGTTCTGTGTGTCAGCCTGGGGAAATCCCAACCCTGTGCAATACTGTCTTGGTTTGAAAGGCAGGTGTCTACCAAGGAAGACAGGAACCTCCCTTGGAATAGGGGATATGACTCCTTTTTCTTCAGAATTATTATAACTTTGAAATCAGGGGGCTCTCAAGCAACAGATATGGGGAAAAAGGAATAACAGCTCTTTACTAATAGTTAGAGCAAGGAATAATACAGAAACAATGGTTTAAATAGACAAAGTCAGAATACAACCTGCACCCTGTTAGGGTGGTGCGAGCAGTCCAGTCAAAAATAGTGGCTGCAGTCCTGTTGGAGTGATGGATATGGTCTTGCTGAAATGGTGATCTTGTGGAAAGGGCTCGTCGGTCTCTGATGGTCCAGTGGCAGCTCTTGAGCTCTTCTCCTCTGGGAATCCAGTGGAAAAGGTAGTCCAGCGTTCCAGGGTCTCAGCTTATATGCAGGTGGGAATGCTCAGTTCCTCCCCTCTGGGTAGGGCATCTCACAATGGGCTGATGGAATCTTATGAGTCACTCCCGGAGACCTTGATGGCCCATGAGCAGAGATAGCCCCGATGGTGTTATCAGGGCTGAGTCATGCTGAACATAAAGAACACTGCCCCACCTGTTTTAACAGCTTATGGAGACGGTAATAGAATACATCCTTTTGGTTACACCTTCCATGTAACCTAAGGCAGATGCAGAATGAGCTCTACCTTGTTGCAGACAAACCAGGGCAGTGTTAATACAAAGGAAACATTCAAAGATGCAGTCCCTGTCTGCTTTCATCCAAAGCAGCTCCTTCTGTGTACAGCGCTTGTTTACTCTCAAGTGTGCCCATCAGTTTCCAGGGCAAAAAGGAAGGCAAGAAAACCTCACAGAAGGCAGAGCTAGTGGTGCCTGCACTCAGCAATGCCTGCAGTGTGTGCTCCTTTGTTGGGGTCAGAATTTCTGTCCTGGCACCGTCTTATTCCGAGGACAATCCCCACAGCACAGGGAACCATCTGCTTGATGTTTTTTGCAGAGACCACTATCCAGTCATGCCTTACTGCTGTGAGGCCCTTCTGTCCTGCTTGCTCTTTACAACCAACTTCACCTGTCAGTAATACCTTCTGTCGTGGCTGATATCAACACAAACTTCTTTAATTTCAGACCCCACTGCAAGGAAACGACAGTCTGCTGATGACCTCAAAATGTCTCTCATTGGCAGCTGGTGCTCAGATGACATGCTGGTTGGTTTAATAAGCGACTGGTGATTTATGAGGACACCCAGAATATCCAGAATTGTCACAGTGATAGCAAAAAATAAATAATTAAAACTGATATCAGCTAGAGCTCAGTGGATACTGTCTGAATATTCATCCCTTTCTCAGCATTTGAAATTACTTTGCTTTTTCTCCACCGAGAAAATTTGTACCTACATGCCCCTTCAGACATTCAGAGAATTATAATATGGTTTGGGTTGGAAGGGACCTTCAGTATCACCCAATCCCAACCCCCCTGAAGGGACAGGAGGACAGGGACACCTCCTAGCAGATCAGGTTGCTCAAAGCTCCATCCACCCTGGCATGAAATGCTTCCAGGGATGGAGCATTCACAACTTCTCCTGTGTCAGCCTGTGCCAGTGCCTCATCACCCTCACAGTAAAGAATTTCTTCTTGGTACCTTCAAGGTATTAAGATAGCACAAGGTATTACGGTAGTTGTTAAGATAATACAAGGTTGCAACTTGGTGGCCTTTAAGGTCCCTTCCCATGCAAACCATTCTATGATTCTATGAATTCCCACTGGCAAAATATCAAAGGAGGAAATAGAGAGCAACCATTATTTCCCTGTAACCCTGTCCATAGAAAAGAGTTTGCCATGAGTTTTGCATCCTCTGAGCAGAGCAATGCCCATGGGCAGGTTTGCTGCTGGGAAGACAATGTGGTAACCAGCCTTGTTATCCACAGTTTTATCTGTGTACTGTATTGGTGTATTCCTGAGGGTCTGAGAGTGCTCCCCAGAACATGAGACTGCCTGGTGTCTGAAAGCCAATATAGTTTAGTGTGAACTCAATTCCATCAATTCAGGTGTCTTAAGTCCAAGTAAAAGAATTTTCTAAGCCCTTTTGGATTCATGTGCCTTAATTCTACCCAAGTCCTACCTTAAAAGCCTAAATCCCTTCTCAGAGCTGGCTCCAATTACCTGTAATGAGCAGGATGAAGCAAAGTCTTTGAACTCTGGTTTGCTAAGCCAGTGCTCATTTCTCACTCCCTGGCAGGAAAACATTTTGTTGAAGCATTTTGTCTTTGTGAAGCAAGTGATACATGCTCTGTGACAACATATCCTTCCCAAGCTGTGAAATGTTAATTAACACTGATTCTTAAAAAAATATTTTGTTTCCTCTTATTTAACTATAAATTCAGATACAATATTGGAAGGAAAATGAAAATAAAAGGGGTTTTCTAAATTATTTTTCTTTTTCTATAGCAACATTCTAATTTATACAAATGAAGGCACAATTAAGCAGCCTGAAATTTAATTACATCTTGCATTTCATGTAAGCAAACACATTAAAACTGAGAATGCTAATCTTGGATGCAGAAATTGCCATATAATAAAAAAAAAAATACAAGTGCAAGAGGCATAGGGTAAGCTTTTGCCACTGTCACTTTGAACATGGCCACAGAAGTGTGACATGAACAGATAGCATTTCTCATGTTGCTTATTAGCAATAGTAGGTGAATGGAACAATATGGGCCAAATTCTCAACTGGAACTTATAACATCCCAATTCCACGGAATTTTTAAAGTTTACTCAGTTTTCACCAAATGCATGTGTTTCCTGAGAGCCAACCACTGCACTTCAATAACACCAATACACACTGATTGTGAATCAGATTTTACAGAGCCAGAAGCCCATAGATTCTCTTTGCCTACTTAAAAAAAAATGGGCAGTAGTTGCTTTTTTTAAATCCTAGATTTCTTAGTAGTTTGCAACGACAGCTCCAAACTACTCTTTGTGTTTGGGAGCTGCATTACAAATACCCTTCACACTCATCTGCTACTGATCGAGCAAATGAGATGGACAGGAGAAGTATTAGTTCCAATAATTTGTATTATTGTGCTCTTTATAAGTTATTATTCCACCATTGTCACTGCAATATTTGGGTGCCTGCCAACAGAACTTCAAATTATGTGACTAATATTGGTCATGGGGAATTAATTTTCTCTCATTATTTCTCCAGGAATAAAACTGGGGTTTGTTTGCCTGTGTTTCATGTCCACACAGCTTTGTGCTACTATTAAAGACAAAATTTTTAAAAATAATTGGAAATCCCACATTGAAGATGGGGCAGCAGCCATAAAGGTGTACAAAAATCCTTTGCTCTATGAGATTTCTTTCATTCTCTGAGAGAGAAAAAAACTTTAAGGGTCTTTTTCTTATAACTCTTGTGTTAATTTTCACATTTCTGAGGAGAAAAAATTTCAAATGGAGTACTCAGGCCAGTGATTTTGGTGATCTTTTTAATATCCAGGCAGCACACTGCAGCATTGCCCTGAAAGTGCAGGACAATCCTCACTTTAATTTTGTTGTTGATACAAGGTAAGAATGCAAAATACAAAGAGAGGTCACAACCCAAGGGAAAAACTGAGAGGGGACTCCCTAGCTACATCTTCACTGAAAATATCTTCCAAGCCAAAATATCCATTTAATCTATTCCTTGATTCTCAGAGATCTTTGAAAAGATCCCAATAAGCATTTCCAGAAGAGGAACCCTTGGATAATCCCTTGGTTTTTAAGTGTTTTCAGAGCAGATGTAGCTGCCACCCAGGTTGTGGCACTGTGTGACAGCTCCAGCTGTGTCACTTAGGTGATGATATCATACAAAAAACTGAACTCACAAAGGCTGGAATGAGAATTTATCCAGGCTAGTCTCAGTCTGGGCTGATTTAACCTGTTTAGCTGCAATAACAGTTGCCCAGCTGTCAGATGAGTATTGCCCAAATTATTTTTGCTTAAATAATTTTAGTTCATCTCTGTGAATGCCATGTGTGGAAAAGTCTAGCAAGCCTGAGCAGTCACTGCAAAAACCATATCATGACTTTGTGGTAATTGAAGAGGGAGAAGGTGATGGTGAAGCTTCACTTTATCTTGAAACCAATGAAAAAAAGCAGACTGTGTTAAGAAACGTCAAAGTATACCAAGGGAACTCCCCAGATCATGGAGTAAGAACTTCCTCACTGTAAGCATCATGCGAAGATGGGTGGAGAACCTGGGACGCTGGTAACTCATCACAATCCCTTCTTCCTGGGGAAAGGCAGGCAACACTGACCTTGGTAGTCAGGGAGACGCTGCAAGGCTGAGTGCAAAAACAAAGCAAGAAAGGGAACAAATACTTGAGTTTGTCTAAATCAGTCAGTAATTGCATAGTAATATGCCTGGCCCAGTAAGAATGGTGGTATTTCTGCTTAGAAAGTTAATACATTAATTATACTAAAAGCGATTTCCAGCTCTGACAACTGGATTCCATAACAAGATTTTCCTTGTAAAAACAGAAGGGATTTATAAGCTGCTTGATCTCAGGCAAAATAAAGACCATGCACAATGGACTTGTAGAGATCAAGGGAAGTATTCAGTTACCTAAACAGAGGCATTTAAAGCCCTTTGAGACATCCAGCCTGGTTTACAGCTGCTGTGGTTTATGGATTTCCCATAAATTCTGTGTCATTGCTGCCAGCTCTCATACCCAAATGATGTCCTGCCTACAAAATCAAAGCAGTTTGTTTGCAGAAAGACCTGAGCATCCAGAGTCACCAAAAATAGTTCTGCACACCTTAGGATGGAGCTGTGCACTGTTCCGTATGCTGACTGCTTAGGCACAAAGGAAATCCATCACAACCACTTTTTTTTTGCCAAATAATACTGCTTTGGTTTCTCTGACTGGAAATTGCATTTTTATTTGCTCATCTCCTTTGTGCCTGACAGAATTAAAAACATTCTGGGGACTTTATGTGCAGAAGGTGTCAGTTTATTGAAAGGCTTTTATCTTTGTATTTTGCAGTTGGTAATTACCTCTCATGAGTGAAACAAAAGGCTAGTCACTGCTCTGGCTGCCTTTCATTTCCCTTCAAACTGAATGTGACTCCAGACTCTGATGTTCTTGGCAAGGATTTTACTAATACAGCAGGTCGTTTCTAACCAATGTTATTTGCATGATACAAAATTAATTAGAAAAGTCTGTTCTAATTTATAAATATGCAATTATGGTTAAACAAATCAGAAGCTGAGGCCTTCAAGGTTCCCAATGGGTTGTTATTTTCACGATTCTAGTGCATCCAGAAGAAAGAGTCACTGATCTGTCCTCTGATGTAAAAATGCAATTTGCTTTATTCAAGTGGGAATTGCAGATGTATTAAAACATATTTTTGGAGTTTGTTCAAATTAATTATTATGAAAACAAGTGAATTTGTGAAATAGCTTTTACAGAAAAGCACAGTCACTGAAATACTCTAATTACTTTCAAAGACCAAATAATCTTTCTCCAAATAAGCAAAAGGAGGGTGTAAGCTTCACATTGCTTTATATGATACCCCAGATATTAAATTCAAAGAGATCAAAGCTCAGAGAGAGCAAATAAGGCCTCTTGCCCTATGTCCCAATCCTCTCCTCATTGAAAGTCTGTATTTCCCATTTCTATTTCATAGGCTCTTCTATGACTCTCTGATCTCCTGACTTCTTGCCTACTAAAGGTCATGGAGCTTCCTCCTTGACTCCAATTTTGAATTTAATTCATCCTGACCCCAAGATGCCTGTCTCTGGCCCTTTATATCTGATTTTTTTTTTTAGGTTTTTTTATTTAATAAATGAAAATCTGTTATCCCAAACTTTGCTCTTGTTGAGGTCCTTTTTTTTATTCTGTCTAATGACAAAAAGCTGTCATTCGACTCCAAAGGAAGAGTCTATGTCCAGCATAAAAGCACTGCAGGTTATTACGTGGCCACTGCCTGTAACAGTTGGACTGCATCCACACACATTGTTCCTTCACAAAACAGTGTTGTTATTGAGTTTGGTAGGATAGTTCATAGGGGACAGGAAACACAATTCAACAGCTCCTTCCATGCACATTCTATGCCCTACATACAGGAGAGGGGCATCGGTCCTCAATTGCCGTCTCACAGTTTCTTTGAGATGCCCAGACAAGAAGTTCTCCTACGAAACGTCATAAACCAGCCTGGATGGGATGCTGATGCAGCATTAAGAGCACACTTGAATAAATGGAACAACACCAAAGGTAAAAGAACATTACTGTGGCCTTCTTCACTCATATCAGTTCAACTAGAAAATATATTTTCAGTTGACTGCCCTTTCAAGACAAGTCTATTAAATCTGTGAATGACAACTCTACTCAACAGGATGGCAATTTCCCATTGACATCAAAGGGATCAAAATCTTATATCACAGAATCATAAAATATGTTGAGTTGGAAAGGACCCATCAGGATCATTGAGTCCAGCTCCTGGCCCTGCACTTCATTAGTGTGTCTGTAGGCTTAATTAGCTAATTTCAGTTCCCTGGTTTAAGTATGGAGTAGTTTCAGAGACCTGAACAGAACTGAAGCCTGAAACTATCAGATAATATTTGTTTGATTTGGAAATCTGGGGGAATGATTACAAAGAAAAGCAGAGTTGTTACTGCAGGACTGATTGGAAGCTGATGTAAGTTTGTACCCTTCTGATCTTTGAGATGTTTTCATGGTAATAGAGAGTCTCCAAGGCCTTCAGATGTACAGTGAGATACATAAGACAGAGGAATAGTCTGTCTGTCATCCCTGACTGAACAGCGAAGTCTTAACTTGGTGATTTTGGAGATCTTTTCCAATCTTAATGATTCTGTCATTCTATGATCCTATATCTGGACTGTGCCTGCAGAAGACAAAACAATCCAACACAGAAATAAATTACTCTGTATGTTGGCCAAATCAATGGGAATGTACAGTCATTTTTCACTTAGACATCTGAAATCAGGTGAAATTAACCTGGACCATCTAAAATCTTTGAATTGTGTAAGCTGCTTATGTGATCTAATGTTCCTATCCCATTTCTTGCCTTAGCCTTAAGGGAAAGGAAAATGTTAAAAAAACGTCTGTGGCTGAGTGCATCCAAACAGAACTAAAAATGAATGCTGATACTGAGCACATCAAGGAGAATTTGCTTCTCACTCAAGCTCTGGCACTGTCTGTCATAAGCAGGAGCCATTTCAAAGCTCTAATGGAGTCCAAATCCCATATCAGATGTGTGCAGCTGCTTCTGGCAGCAGGCAAGGACCAGGTTCAGTGGCCTGATTCACAACCCTGCCTCCCTTTCACACAAGACTGTGTAGGGGGGGAAAAACAAAGAAACATTAAAAAAATTAAAATTAAAAAAAATTAAAATAAAATTAAAAAAAAAAAAAGAAAGAAAACGAGCCATAGGAGGAAGGGAGAAGTTCTGAGCCCTTTCAAGACATGTTGCCAAGGAAACCCCTTCTTGCTATCCTTTTCATCCTCCTTGTCTCACTCTCTCTGTGGAGAGAAATGACATTGGGGATCTCTTCTTGTATGGGAGATTATTTGAGACAGTTATTTATATACATATATTTTATTCAATTCCCAATGTTACTGCCTTTTTTTTTTTTTT